>JANVCE010000010.1:0-13827 GCA_025388665.1 Epizoanthus planus
ACTGTCACAGATAAAACAGAGTACAATATTCTACTGACTGACGTCTCTTAGTTACATACATATACATATTAGTTAGGTCGTGTCCCCCAATTCTGAGGCGTGGCTAATTCTGAGAAGAATAAGTCTCTCAGTTAATCATATTAATATTTCGAATTTAATTATCAATCGCACTGGTGGGGTGGTGAGGGTCATTCTGAGTGCCTTGAGGTTTTCGTGATAACTAAAGAAGCCAAATGGATATCGTTCTGTAACTTTGTGTTCCTTCCACAAATTTGAGATTAGCCTACAGTAAGCATATTTAAGATTTATGTCATCGTCCAGGGGAGCCGCCCTCCGTCGCGATGCTCAGCTGAACCGGGGCATTTCCCGACGCCCCATAAGTGGTGATCCAGCCCATATCCATCAGGGTCTCCAGGCCGAAAATATCGCCGTAAAAAGCCTTGGCCGCGGCGGTATCCGGGGCTTTTATGTTGCTGACAATGCGTTTAACGGCCATTTTTGGTGCTCCCTGAGGGCTCCGGCGGCGCCTGGACAGTTTCGCTAAAAATTCCCCAAAATCCGCCAAAAATTAACAATTTGTTTATCCTGTTTGTTTATATTTTCAGCATAACCCGAATTCTATCTGAAGGTAACAGGCGAAATATGGCCGAAACTGCCACTGCTTTTACAACTTATGTCATCCAGACTCTGGTCTCCGAGAGCTGGCGCAGTTTTGACACGTATGACACCGAAGACTCCGCGCAGGATATTGCCCGCAAACTGGTGGAGGATTGGGGCGCCGCCCGGGTCCGCATTCTGGGAGGCTATTTCTCGAATGAGAAAAACCGTAAGGTTTATCACAAGGTCGAGATTACCGAAGCTCCGCAAACCGGCTTCCTGCAAAAATTCGCTCCGGCAAAATTCGGCCGCTCGAAAGACGAGGCATCATCAGATAAGATTTCAAAAGCCGCAATTTCAAAAGCCGCAAAGGCCAATATCCAGGCGCCAAGTTTTATGCCCTCAAAAATCCTCCTTGGCGGTTCCGCTGTCAGTGGGGCGTTACTGGTCGGGAGTTTGATCCTGTTTGCGGCGCTGCCGCCCTTTTCGTCGCTTGCCGATGATGGCCAGAAACCCGTCACTGAGAAATCAGACACAGTGAAATCAGACGCAGTGAAATCGAACGCAGTGAAAAACTCTGCCCGTTCCGATGTAACGGCGGGACCCCGGAAAAAAACCGCCGAACCGGTAGTTGCCCATATTAATCCCGCACCGGAACCGGTTGATCTACAAGCAAAATTCCTTGAAATCGCCGCTGTTTCCTATGGTCAGGTAAAGGATTTCGATGCCGCGCCGATCCGTCTTCGCGGACCCTGGAGTATCGCTTGCTGGGAACAGCCGGATATGCTGGTAATCCGTGAACACAAGCTGCATCATACCCCGGTATCACTTACGCAGGATATAGCGTTAAAGGACACACCCTCGACGGCCGCCGCTTCAACAACAGAAGTGGCCATGGACATAACAGCCTTTACCACTGTCTGGCAGTCCGGGCAGCGCTACGGGATCCATCTGGAGGATGGCTCGGTATATATTCTCGATTTGGTGTCGTTTGATCAGATCAAGCCTCTGGGCAGATTGTCCAGCGACGGCGACTTTACCGCCGAAACCAAGGACAATGTCCTGAATCGCTGTATTTAACTTACAGCCGTTAAGTCGCTGTATTTAAATCACTTCTCTGTATCTTAACTTCTGTACCGACCTCGCGGTCGTTAAGACGGCGAAAAAAGAACCCGGGTTCTGGGAAGTACAATCAACTTTATAACAAGAGAAACACGTCCTCGGACAACAGACCTCTAGAAAACCGATGCCGGAAAACCTCTCTGTACAGGGTACGGGAGGGAAGTGTACGCGTTGAAAGGTTCTGATATGCTTGCACGACCACGGAGCTGTCTTCGGGTGGCACAAGGGATCACTCGATCATTGAGGGCAGGGCGCTCGGGTCCATCGGGGGATGGCCCGTGTTAAGAAAACTTCCTGTCTCAACATGACAAGGGGAGTATAGACCCACTTAACACTAAATGCAAGTAAATTCTAATTTTATATACCCTTAAATAGAGTATAAGCCAGAAATTCACACAGGCTACCGCGTCAACTGCTCGTCTTGGAGGCGGCCACTTCAGAAAAGATCCAGTCGCGAAACGCCGCCACGGCGGGCTCATCCGCCCGCTCCAGCGGCGAGACCACATAGAAGGCGGTATCCTGGGGCAGATGTATCTTGAACGGATCGACCAGCCGGCCGGCGCGCAAGTCCGCTTCAACATAAGCGCGCCGCCCAATGGCGACGCCGAGGCCGTCAACGGCGGCTTGCACGGTCATGTTGTTATCATCGAGGATCAGATCCCGGGCCGGTGCCACATCCGTAAACCCGGCCATATCAAGCCACCGCCGCCAATCATCGGGAAAGCTGGCAATATGCAGCAGGGTATGCCCGGCCAGATCGGCGGGTGTGGAGAGGGCATTGGCACCGGTCAGCAACGACGGCGCGCAAACCGGGAACCATTCTTCCGCCATCAGTTTATGGGCCCGCACCCCCGGCCACTGGCCCTTGCCATAGCGAACAGCGATATCAACCCCATCGGAGGTGAAATTGGCCAGACCCAGATCCGTTGCGATGCGGACATTGAGATCTGGATGCGCCTTCTGAAAAGTCGGCAAATGCGGTATCAGCCACTTGACCGCAAAGGACGCCACCGTGGAAATCGTCAGCATGTTGCCGCTCTCCCGCCGCCGCAGATTATTCACACCCTGTTGCAGCTGCTTGAACGCCGCTTCCACGTCACTCAACAAGGCGCTGCCCGCGTCGGTCAGGGAGATTTCCCGTACCCCGCGATGAAATAACGGCTGGCCCAGATCTTCCTCCAGCCGGCGAATGCGGTGGCTTATGGCCGTCGGCGTGACATTGAGAACAGCGGCCGCCGCCTGAAAACTGAGCAGACGCCCGACAAGATCAAAGGCGCGCAAACCGGTGAGGGAGGGGAGATGCTGATTGGTCATGGTAATGCCTGAAATAATTTCATCTATCGACTGAATTCTTGTCCTTTGAAATAGGCGCTAACACAAGTTAATTCAAGGATAATACTTTGTATAGATTAAGGAAGGAAATCCCAATGACTGACATTAATTCACTGAAATCCACTGTGACATCACGGCCGCTTCCGTCGCTGCAACCGCTTCTGGACGACCTGCGCCATTGGCTCCGTCAGTCAAAAGAACGCCGCCAACTCGCCCATATGAGCCATCGTGAATTGGCCGATATCGGCATTACCCGGAGCGAAAGAGTTCGCGAAGTCGAAAAACCCTTCTGGCAGGACTAAGAGTTTTTCCGCCGCTCCGCAGTGCGGCCGTCACTGGTCATCTTGCAAGCTTTCCGCGGCAGGGTATAAATTCCGCTTTATCACAAGTTCAGGTGGTGCTACCTTGCCCTGAATATCCCTGTTGGAGTGTGTCGTGCGGTTTTTGCTTATTGTCGTCGGAGTATTGGTGTTGAACGGGTGTGCGGCGGCCCCCGAAGCGGAATCGCCGGTGAGCAGTGTTCCGACAATGACAGCCGCGCAGGAAGCCGTGCTTGCCGCACCCAAGAACCCATTTTATACGCCGCTGGTCGGAGAATATATGGCAGCCGCCAACCAAGATCTGCCGAGAATATATCCTTCTGTAACCGTTGAGAACGACGATTTTATAAACCGCGGTCTTCCGGAAAAATATACCCATCTCACCGTTGAAAAAGTCGAATTTATAAATCGTGATCTTATCACTGTTTTCAAATATCCAACCTTAGCTTCGATGCTGGGAAATCGGAACTATAAGGGTAGTATGTATTGGTGGGAACTCCGGAAAATATGCCGAAATCCGCTGTTCCTGGAACTGAACCGCAGCGGTATTTTCTTCTACAAGCGGACTATTTTTGAGTATCAGGGAGTTGTTCATACAGGCTCGCTAAGTCCCATATCGCGAGAAGGCTGCGCGCAACGTGGTTTCTAACCTAAAGGATCCCGATGCTTAATCTCGCCTTTAAAGGTATGAAGCCGGTCAAAGTATTAAGTTGCTGTGGATTCTTATTGGGTACACTTTCCGGCTGCAGCTGGCTTTTTTTAAACTTGTCGGCTTATTCAGACTATGTTCACCCGGCAGTCGACCCGACCAGCTTTGGCGACACTAAATTTGATCAGGCAATTAACCCCTACAATTGGGATAAAAAACCAGGGCGATTTTTCGGCGATACCAGTATTTATTCTGCAAATCCTGACGGTCCCCCGCCACAATTTGCAGGATACAGTAGCGAGATCAAGGATAGGGTATTTGCAAAAGCGCAAAGTGTTTTTTCTGAGGACAACAGCTATACGCAAATACGAGATGAGGCAGCAAGGTCTGGTGGAAGTTGTGTTAGAAAAGAAACGGAAACTTTATGCATAATCAAGAAAATCATATGGGAACTGGACACCGAGACCGGCACAAGAGCGACCATAAATTCCAATGCATTATGTATTACCTTTACGCTTATATTTCCTGTTAAAAATGTCCTTACCTTTGACGAGATTACGTTTGAAATTCAAAAATACGTATATTACCTGCAACGACAAAACAATGCTGCTCGTCTGATAGAAACCTGCTCGTAGGAGAGTTCTTGTGCTTGAGAAGCGTACAATTAAACCAACAAGTAGAGAGCGATGAAATTCCGTAGGTTACAGAAAACTATAGTGGGTTTTGGTCTGGTATTTATGGTTATCCTGTCGCCATTCTTTGCCAACATGGCCCTAAACGAAATACGTTTATGGAGGTTTTCTCATCAGCTCGACGCATTGGTCGAAATATTACCAAAGCGCGCTAAAATTGTGGCGACGGGTTCACAGGTTTTTGTCCGTGGAAACGGTGAAGCTTGCAGCTTCAGGGCAATTAAAGTCTTTTCAATTTACATGCGCCCCGAAGAAAGGGAGGAAATAAAAAGAAAAATAGAAAATTTCAAGTTTGATACCGTCAAAAAAAACTATTATCTTGACACACCTGAATTATACATAACCAGCACGTTTCCGCTTCTAATTGTTATGTTGATTGATGGGCCATATGCCGCAGATTTGGATGCAAGATGCTGGTGACAGGGCCCAACCAGTGGATATCCAGGAACAGGGAAAGAATGACTTAAACCCTTTATCCCCGGCACGAAGCCTTCGCCTGAAATTGATCGTCAAGATGGCCCCCAAGCAGGTGATATTAAAACGGAATTTTCGAAAACCGCATTGAAAATTTATCTTGATGCCTCCACCTTTGCCGACTATCGTTATAGATGAATAAAAGGAGGAGAATATCTCGCATCACCCTAAAGAACGTAATAAAATTGCCTGGATTTATGTGAGTGGGTTCGTGGTTTTACTCGGTTTCTATATATTTTTCCGAGTTTTGCATTATGACGATAAGCAGCTTAATATTTCCGGTCGGTTGTCTGACTGGGTTAATAATGAACTCCTGATAGGGGATAAGGGGACAACATATGTTCATCCGTCGTACCCATTTTGTTCGTCACTGTTCAGTCAGGCCGATGAGACCATAACAACTCCAAAAAACTGTACAATCGTACTACCTACTACGCCTAAAGAAAATTGCTTTTTCTGGTGGATAAGTGCTGATTGTTTAGGCTTGTATTCAACTGCAGAACTTCTTTCCAAAAAACACGTTCGGGATAAAATTACGGAGGCTATTTACAAGGCTTGTACTTCCGCCCCCTCACTAACTTTTGGCACAGACCGTTTTTGTAGTGACGGTAAATTAACAAAGAACATTTTTATCATTTCCATCGATTATGAAGCTAAAACACGTCACCTTGAGTTCGTCGTTCCCAAAAACAATCGCAGGAGACGAGGAAACACTTCTACTCCAAAGGACCCCTCATGATTTTTCCCGGCTTTAAAGGGATCAAGCCGGTCAAGGGCTGGTTGTGGTCGGTTTTTATTCTCTCGGCGACCGTGCAGGTGCTTGGTCTTGTGGGGTTTCTGGATGGTTTTACCGATGCAGATAGAAAACTGGACCTGGCCTTGTTTGAGTGGCAACCGGCACCGTTAATCTATGGCGCCGTATTGTGGGGGACCTGGGCGGCGACCATGCTGTTTCTGTGGCGATCAGGCGCGACGCGACACAGAAGGGCTTGGGCGGCCTTCTATCTCAGCACACCTGTCGCGCTCTGCCTGCTTTACTTGGTGATGGCTGCGTAAATATATGGATTACGCTAAATAGGAATTTTGCCTTATAATTTCATTCTGCTTTGCTACAGCTTTAAGTCCTAGTTCGCGAGAAGGGTGCACAGCCCGAGGTTTATTACCGGAAGGAACCCGATCATGATCTCCGTTCATAATCGCATCAAACCGATCAAGGGCTGGTACTGGTCGGTTTTTGTTTTATCGGCGACGGCGCAGGTGGTCGGTTGTGCGGGCTTTCTGGAGGGTTTTGCAGACGAGAAGGGTAATATGGATCTGGCCTTGTTCGACTGGCAACCGGCACCGTTAATCTATGGCGCCCTATTGTGGGGGAGCTGGGCCGCGACGATCCTGTATCTGCGACGATCAAAGGAGACACGGTTCAGGCGGATTTATGCCGGTACCATGCTCAGCATGCCTGTTGCCGTGTGCTTTCTATATGTGGGTTATCTTATATATAAATGGGTGGCCGCATAAAAAAATATCGCCATTCGAGCTGTCAGCTTTTACAGTCAATTCTTTCGAATATTAGGAAAGATGGTATGAGTATTCACATTACGCGTCATAAGGAGGCCCCGGACCGGGAGGAATTCACCCCGATGCTGGAGGAGTTCTATGCTCAAATCATTGCTCGTCTGCAAAAAATTGGTGGGCCGGAGGCGAAGACGGAAGGGCTGGTCGTGGAGTTCTGGGAGACTATTGATCAGTATCTGCCGCCTAAAGGGTGCTTGCTATCGGCCCGCGATGCGGCCGGAGCGCTTGTCGGCATGGGCGGGCTGCGTCCCCTTGGCGATGGAAAAGGCGAGATGAAACGGGTGTTTGTCCGGCCCGCGGGGCGAGGTGCCGGTCTGGGCCGGACTCTGATCGAAAAGCGAATTGAGGCTGCCCGCGACCTGGGCATGAATTCGTTGTTTGCCGATACTTTTAAATTCAGCGTCGAGATGATTTCGTTATATGAACAGATGGGATTCAAGCAGATCGAGATTTATCCTGAAAGCGCATCCTACAACTCTCATCCCGAACTGGCTAAATACATGATTTTCCTGAAAAAGGACCTGTAATCCATATGAAATATAACGGGCATTTGCCCGCATCATCCCCCTAACCGAGGAGCGCGTTATGATGAAAAGATCATTGGTGTTAAATGGCAACCCCATGGAGGAGATTGTCGGCTTCGCCCGGGCGGTGCGGGTTGGCCCCTATATCACCGTTGGCGGCACGGCGCCGGTGGATGCGGACGGCAAGACCGTCGGCGTCGGCGATGCGGCGGCGCAGGCCGAGCGGGTTTTCGAGATTATCGGCGATGCCCTGAGCCGGGCCGGATCGGGCTGGCACGACGTGGTCCGCACCCGCATCCTGCTGACCCATATCGAGGACTGGAAACAGGTGATCGATGTCCGCGCCAAATTCTGCCGGGAGGCCAAGCCGGTCGATACCATCATGCAGGTAAGCGGCTTCGTTAATCCGGAATGGTTGGTCGAGGTGGAAGCCGACGCCGTGGTGGCAGAGATGGTGGCAGCGGAGAATGTCAGGACCGATGAAGACACGATGATGGGCTGGTAAGGCAGTCGTCCCCCTAAATAAGACGTTTAAAACCAAATAGAAATATGAGACGGTAGAATACTCCGTGGGTATTCTCGCCAACGCGTATTTTGTAGGCCATGTTTGGCTCCTTTGTTGGGTGACCCGCATTAACGCAACAAGGCAAAGAAGAAAAAGATGGAATTGTCGCTTAAAATCTCATGGGTCCTGTTGGCGCTGCTGCATGTGCTGCCGGCCCTGACGGCCTTCTCACCGGCAATGGTTGAAAATCTGTACGGCGTGGCACCGGACGGCAAAGTCGGCGTTCTGCTTGTTCATCGTGGCGCGCTTTTTCTCGCCGTCTGTATCGCGGCCCTCTACGCGGCCTTTGATCCAAACAGCCGCCGGCTGGCCAGCGTCATCCTGACCATCAGCATGGTCGGGTTTCTTATCATCTATGTGCGGGCCGGTATGGCCCCCGGGGACTTACGAAAAATTGCCATTGCGGATCTCGTCGGCCTTATCCCTTTAATCTGGGCCACCTTCCGCGCCTGGCGGTAGGGGGGGCATGCTCGAGGGTGGGTAGGGTTTTTGCGACTCCCGTTGATGTTGGCAGGATTTTCTGATTGGGCCTCGTTTTCCAATTAAGAGTGGTTTATGCTGGGGCATGACTCTCGTAATTGGAAAATAAGAAATACCGGAATGTATCGCGAAACCTTTAGACTGACCCTCAAACTTTATCCCTATGTTGTCGCTGTAATTCTCGTCAGTTTTATTGCCATCGTGTTTTCCGCGAATGCCCATGCGGAAACCAGTAAATGGGAGCAGCTTGAAAACATCCCCGATTGCCGTGTCTGGAACGAAGTTCCGACGCCAGATAACAGCGTGACCTGGACCGGTATTTGCCGGAATGGCCATACCGAAGGCGAGGGAGAACTTGTCTGGCATGAGCCAAGGAAAGATGGATCAGTTGAGCATGTTTACATAGGACATATGGTGCATGGGAAACTACACGGATATGGCATCTATACCTGGCCGGACGGGAGTCGCTATGACGGAATGTGGAGTGGAGATAACCGGCATGGCATTGGCACCGCGTTCGATAGTTTCGGGAACGCTTATTATAAGGGCGACTGGATTGGCGACGTAAAATCCGGATATGGCGTCGAGACCATCCATTGTTCGCCAAACTTGCCAAAAGATTTTCTTTCTCAGGTCTGGCAAAGCTATATCTGTGGCCTGACATATGATGGAGAGTGGAAAGCAGGCCTGCCCAATGGCAAAGGGACGTTGATCACACGCTATTTAGGGAGTTATTCCGGACACTGGACCAATGGCTGCCTGAATAAATATTATTTCCTGAATTTAACCTTCGGCGTTAATCGGAGGGCTTGCAAATAGGGTTACGAAATTTTGTAGCGGTGACTTACCCACGTTTTTTGAACCGCTCTGGCGACAAAGCCTTGATAACGTCGCTGGGCAGGCAGGGCGGGCGACCCTGGATCATATCGGCCAGCAGATGCGCGCCCATCAGGCTGCTCAGGATGCCGTAGGAGCCGTGGGCGGCGGACATATACACCGTGTCGTGGCCGGGCAGCGCGCCGATAATTGGAAAGCGGTTGCGCGATGTTGCGCGGACCGACGCCCGCTGTCCGACGGTTTTCATACCCGCCGCCAGTCCGGGAACAACCTCCGCCAGTTTTTGGATATTCTCCTGATCATCCGCCTCATTAATCTCGGCATGCGCCTGGTCGGGGTGAAAAGTCGCGCCCAGTGTATGCACGCTGTCCCGCGCCGGGGTCATATAACCGCTATGACAGATATTGCATTTCAGGGCGGCGGAGGCCGCGGTTGCCGTTACCTGCGTGATCTGCCCGCGAACGGGAATAAGGGGAAGTTCTGGTGCGAACCTGGCGACCGCCGGACCACCGGCCAGAATAGTGATCGACGCGTCAATATCGTCCAGTGTCTCTATTCGCGTATTGAGATGGACCTCGACATTCCGCGCATAAGCTGCACAGAGCTTTTCAGGCGATACACTGCCGCCCTCAGGCAGGTACAGGGCCGCATGGTGAAGCTCGATCCCGGCGAGTTGGGAGGCTTCATTGGCGCCCACCAGTCGCATATGGGCTGGATCCCAGCCCCAGTTGGCGCAGGTTCGGCGCAAGCGATCGCGGATCTTGTCACTGGTCATAAGATGCAGGGATCCGCAGGGGTTCCAATCGATATCCTCTAACGACCGGAAACGACGGAGTGCTTGCGAATAGGCGGCCGCGTAAAAATCACTTTCCGCACCACGCAACGCAGAGAACCGCGGATTATAGAGCCCGCAAGAATTCCCCGACGCGCCACTTGCCAGCGTTGGCCCGGCTTCATAGATGACCGGCTCGGCTCCCGTCTCGCGTAAAATACAGGCGAGGGCACAGCCGGCCATGCCGCCACCGATGATGGCGATTTTCACGGGGTTTCTCCGACGTACTGTCCGATGGTCATATGCCGTTTACGGCCATAACCGGGCACTTTCTCGATGACAAAACCGGCGGCGCTGAGGTCTCTTCGAACCTGTCCTGCGGCGGTATAGGTGGCAAGTGTCGTGCCGTTATGGCTCAGTCGCGCCAGGTCGTCGAACAGCGTCCGGCGCCACATATCGGGATTAGTCGACGGCTTGAAGCCATCGAGAAACCACGCATCAACCGGCGCGACAAGTTTCGGGATCGCGGCGTTCACATCGTCGTAAATCAACGTCAGGGTTATCCGTGGGGTGAGAACAAGACGATGGAATCCGGGAATTATAAGCGGATATTGCGCCAACAATGCCTGCAGGCGCCCCTCGAAAAAGCCTTCGTAGGGCTGCAGGTGATGGGCTATTTCCGGCGCCGTCAGCGGATATTTCTCAAAAGAGATGAAATCGAGGGATTGGGACGGCTGCGTCGTCTCCTCGAACAGCTTCCAGGCGTTCAGAAAATTCAAGCCGGTGCCAAAGCCCAGTTCGCCAATGACATACCGATCCGAACCTTGCCAGCCTTGCGGTAGATTATTACCACCTAAAAACACAAACTCACTTTCCGCCAATCCATTATCGGCAGAGAAATACAGGTCTTCGAATTCCCGTGATGTGGGCGGGGCGATTGGGGGCGTGTCAGATATTGTCAGGTGAATGTTCTTTCCAATTTGCGACACAATAGCATGGTCGTTCCGGCTTTGCCATGTCAACAAAACGATCCGCTTTCACGTCGGCCGCGGACCCACACATAGCGGGAACCACAGTGGAACCGTAGGCATAGCGACTATTCGAGACAAAACCTATGTCTGGATGTCGTCAGACTTTTTGCCCGTTCTTGAAATTCATATCGCCTTCTATCTCGGGGATGCCGAGGCCGGAATTACCGTTAATAGTGACATCATTGCCGATATGCTTGGATATATTGCGCAATAGATCACCGACGCCCTGGCCGCAGGCGGAAAACATCACTTTGGCGCCGGGGCACAGGGCTAATTTCAGCTTGTCGAGCAAGGCCTCGGTCATTGAACCTGCCGCGACTTTGCCATTGGCATCAAAATCGTCAGAGCGGAGCCAGTCGCTTCCCATTCTGATTCTACTGCCAATAACCGTGCCACTGCTGGCGGCGATGGCGCCACCATGACTGAAGATCTGCAAAAATTCGAGGCAGTCATTGCGGGCAATAATCGGGTCAAGAATGTCCGTGCAGAGTTCGTTCATGTCATCCATATAGTCCGGACCGGCGAGGATCCAGGCGACCAGATAGACCAACCATTCGTCTGTCATCCAAACGGTTTCGCGGATTTTTTTCTGGGCGCTGACGGCACTCGCCGTGGGACCACCCGGGGCGAAGAGGATGCCGGTTGGCGGCAGGACCGCCGGGATACCGTCGAACCACAGGCCATTAAACCGGTCATGAACGAAATAACCGCTGCGCGGGCCGGTTTCATCGAAGACGGTCATCCGGCCATGGCGGACAATGGCGGACAAAGAACCGGCGGCTTTTCTGGGCTCGCCCTTGGCCACGGCGTCTTCAATCGCCAGCAAGGTCTGACCGAGATCCGACAAGTCGGTAAAGAAGTTTTTGACAAAAAACTCCGTGGCCAGATGCTTGTCGCCATTTTTGAGTTTATAACGACGAACAAAGACGGCGGGCTCATCGAAGCTGTCCTGGTCGATTGTCGTTGCCATATGGTACTCGACATATTTGTTGGAAACGACGGCCATCGCCGGCGGGCCAACAAATACAGGCGCCGATAAGGCAGAGAGCGCCGCCGACCCCGGACGGAAATTCCCGTAAGCAGAACCGGTATAGGTTGCGGGCAGGGAAGCCATCGCCGCGAACTCATCCTGGGGCAGTTCGAGGGCGGCGGTTTGCAACGCCGGCATCTTGCCGGTCAAGGTGCGATCGACAGGTTTACTGTGGTGGTGCATATAGGGATTATCAAGGGAGCCGACTGCCGTCGGCTCGCAGGTATTTGTCGCACTGCACGGCCCGATATAATAAACCTTGATATCAAAGGAAAGCTCGATATCCGTATCGAACAAGCCGTCATTCAGTGGCCATTTACCGTCGAGAGGCGGCAGTGTGGTGGTGCCCGTAGCCGGTGCGGACGGGGCGGTGCTGCCGGCCGGGGCCGGTTCGCGTGCGGTGATGCGAAAGGTTTTCTTGGTGCCCGCCGCAAAACAGCTTGTGGCGATAAAGGCGTCCGTATTATCCAGGATAAGATCATCGTAAGCCGGGTCGTCTTCCACCAGTTCGACCATGATGGCATAGCAGCCTTCCTTGTCGACGGTGACGTCGAATTCCAGGAAAAACTCGTTGGCGGAAACTTTCTTGCCTTTTTTGGGCCGGTCGGTAATTGCGACGGTTGTCGGAACGATATCCATGATGTCTTCCCCTTCCTTGTCATTTCCAGCTATATCCCGATAGCGGGCAGAGCTGTAACCGGACGATCGTCAGGGGAGAGTCAATGAGGGGCTATATATTCGTGCAACATTCATCGACGATCCGCCATCGCTGCCGGTGTCCAGAAAATTCACTCATACAATGTACTTTAGAAAAAGGTAACATACAAAAGCGCGAATAACAATCACGGTTTTGCCCGGATAAATTCCGCCTGCCAGAAGGTGTTTAAGGGGTTCTGGCAGACGGAAAGGGGACAGTTGCGCTAGGCAGCTTTTCTGGCATTAAGCTGAGCCATCATGGCGCTTGCCGTCCGTTCGGAGGAGGCTGGATTCTGGCCGGTGATCAGGTTGCCATCAATCACCGTATAGGGAGCCCAATCCGCTGCCTTTGAATAGATGCCGCCGTTTTTGATCAGCATATCCTCGACCAAGAAAGGCACCACGTCTGTCAGGCCAACGGCCTCTTCCTCGCCATTGGTAAAGCCGGTTATCTTGCGGCCGGTGACGAACGGCTTGCCATCCTTGCCCTTGGTATGTCGGAAAATGCCGGGGGCATGACAGACGGCGCCGATGGGTCGGTTGCTGGCATCGAAAAACTCGATCAATTTGTTATTGAAGTCATCTTCCGCCAGGTCCCAAAGCGGGCCGTGGCCACCGGGATAGAAAACGGCATCAAATTTCTGGAAATCGACTAACGGCAGCCGCTTGGTCTGGGCCAATTCCTTTTGAAGGTCAATATCGTCATAATAACGCCGGGTGGCGGCTGTCTGAAAGGCCTCCGCATCACTTTTCGGATCCAGCGGCGGTTGACCGCCTTTTGGTGAGGCCAGTGTTATGTGCGCACCGGCATCTTTCATCACATAATAAGGGGCGGCAAATTCTTCGAGCCAGAAACCGGTTTTTTCGCCTGTGTTTCCGAGTTTATCGTGGGAGGTCAGTATCATCAGAATGTTCATTTTCTCTGTCCTTTACGCTACACTTCAATAATTATTTGCCGAGGGTTCCGGCAAATGCTCTGCCTTAATCAACAGGCGGATTTTGCCCGTTGTTTCGCGCCCATGGCCAGCCATGGATATTCATCCGGAGCCATGCAAGCCGCAACCGACAACCTTTTGTTTTGCAACGGAAAAATCATATTATTTAAGTGATATTCCCGGGCCTCAATCGCGTCTT
>JANVCE010011120.1:0-13723 GCA_025388665.1 Epizoanthus planus
ATTATTCCTTTTAAACTTTTTTTTTTACCTGGACAGCGACGATTTGAATCTAACCTACTTTCCTTTGCATTCCAAACAGATTCTGCACTAATTTGGTGAAGGAGAACAGGTTTGACCGCGAGCCGGGTCGGACGTGCCGCAGCCCGCTCCGCAAGCAAAATGGACAAGTTCGTACAGCGCACGGTCCCACTTAACGAGGTAGTGATCGAAAAGTTGGAGGCATTTGAAGTGCATATGAAGCAGATAGGCAAAGTTGTTGAAAAATTAGACAAAGTGTTGAGTAAGGTGAACACATTGGAGACGGCCTGCATCCAGCTGGAGACGGATAACGCAAACCTGAAGGAGGAATTGTCAGGTATGGCCATGATTGTATCTGGATTAGAAAGAAAAATAGACAGTATGGAGAACTATAGCAGAAGAAATAATATACTGATGTATCAAGTGACTCAGAGGAAGGAAGAAGATAAAGAAGAATGTGAAAAACTCGTAATTGATAAACTTACAAGTTTAGGGATAAACCTGACAGAGAACGATATAGAGAGAACCCACCGACTACGAACTCGACAGAATCCCAATCCCATCATAGTTAGGTTTAAGGACTTCAAGTTGAAAAATATGATCATGAAGGAAGTTAGAAAGAAAGAAAACCGAAATAAAGTGCGCGTGGGAGATGATTTTACTAAATCCGTGAGGGAAAAGAGGAAAATGCTAATTCCACACCTTGAAAAGGCCAGAAGTGAAAACAAAAAAGCGTTTTTAAATTATGATAAACTAACAGTTGATGGAGAAAATTTTACGATTTCTGCTAGTGGAACCCTAATGAAAATTGAAGAACAGCATCGCCGCCATGTTGGGAGCTACCAGTGGCAGCACGATCACCTGACAGGGAAAGATCAGCCCGCCAATCAGAGACCGTTACCAGCTCGCACCACTATGTCGTACCATAGAAGCTTCCCAGGATTGGACGAGACACGGCGTGGCAAGAGGCCAAGGATTACGTCACCTGACCTGCCTGACCTTGCGCCTCCGCCTCATTCGTCAGCTGCGGCCAGCAATGTCAACACGCAGGCCAGCCCAGGAGCATCAGCTGACCTGGACAATCAGAGAAACGATGGGCGTGGTAGAGGAGGACGAAGAGGACGCAGTACCAGTCTTTCTCCAACTAGGCTGCGGTGCTGTGAGCCCACCAACTAGGGACATGTAACGAGGACCGGTGAGATTAAATTAATGGCCTGGAATGTTAATGGAATCGGGAGGAAAATGTTTGATAAAACTTTTAGACAATACATACAAAATTTTGACGTTGCATTCCTCAGTGAAACCTGGTTAAAGTGCAAAAATCCATACACCTTCCCAGGATTTGATTTTGCTGAGGTAGTAGCAAAAAAGCGACACATTGTTGGGAGACCGTCAGGAGGTTTACTTGTGTTTTGGAAATGTAAACTTCTAGTGAATTTAGGTGAATACAATACTGATAATATACTCTGTTTTAAAATGAAAAAGTCGGGCTTGGATAGTGTTTATCTGTTATGCTGCTATAATAGTCCAGAAAACTCACCCTATTTTTGTGATGATTTTTTTGAAAGAATAGCGAGCGTTATACATGACATAAAAATGAAGGACAATGTTGCGAAAGTGATCATACTTGGGGACTTGAACGCTCGAACTGGTCATCTGCCGGATTATATTGAGTTTGATAATGCAAATTATGTACCCCTGCCCGAAGACTATGTAGAAGATAGCGAAATGAGATCTAGAAATAATATGGACAGTGAATGTAATAACGGGGGAAGGAAATTAATTGATTTATGTAAGGAAGCCAATATAAGGATTGCAAATGGCCGAGTCAGTGGGGATGAGGATGGTATGTTAACGTATATATCCCCGACGGGAAGAAGCGTAATCGACTATGTTGTAACAGATGCAGATATTTTCCCCATGTTGCATGCATTGTTGATAGGAGACCGGACGGAGTCGGACCATCTACCACTGGAACTTGACATCAGGAGCCCCGATCCCCGGCCGACATACTCCACAAGTAGAGACCCCACCCATGCTCCGCTACCGCGATACAGGTGGAGAGATGACCGCGCCGACCAGTATGGAGAGGCACTCGAGTCGTGTGAAGGACAGCTGATACGCCAAAACATAAACAGGTTCATTACCGATAATAATGTCACCAATGCAGCTAAAGAAATAACTTGCCTTTTACGCTTTGCTGGTAACTCAATGAGACTTAAATGTTTGAATAATGTGGAAAGCGGCAATGCGCAACAAAACTTGTGGTTTGACGAAGCCTGTAGAAATGAAAAAAGCAGGGTAAATGGGGCACTAAGGAAGTTTAGAAGCACCAGAAGTGACGCTAACTACCAAAATTATCTTGATCTTAAAGCACAATATAACGACACTTTAGCTCAATCCAAAATTAAGTGGGAAAATAAACAACAACAAGACATTAATACCGCTATTAACTCAAAAGATGTAAAGGTTTTTTGGCAAACAGTCAAACGATTGTCTGGTCGACGGTCGATAATGTTAGATGGTAGTATTTCAACCAAACAATGGATGCAACACTTTGCTAAACTATTCAACAGAAAACACTCCCCGAGTAGTGACGATGATTTTTGGTTCTATTACGTGGAGGCGGAAGCAGTAAGCGATTTCGATACTGTGGTTGAGTCATTGGATAAATCTATTACTGAGGAAGAGATACGAACAAGTCTTAAAAAAATGAAAGCGAATAAAGCTCCCGGATATGATGGCTTCCCAATTGAATTTTACAAACATAATTGTGAGATATGGTTACCATTGCTTTCTAAATTATTTAACAAGATGTTCGATAACAGCAAGTACCCAGAGGACTGGGCAGAGGCGGTGCTGCAACCTCTGTTTAAAAAAGGTAATATGTCAGACACAAATAACTACAGAGGAATAGCGTTGCTGGCCACCATTAGTAAGCTGTTTACTAAAATATTGTCGGATCGTCTGACTGATTGGGCAGACGCTGAGGTATTAATTCCAGAAACTGAAACAGGGTTTCGGCATGGTTACTCAACAATTGATAATATTTTTGTGGTAGAAACCCTGGTTAATAAGTATCTTAGTAAGAAGCGCGGTAAAGTTTACGTGGCGTTCGTGGATTTTTCTAAAGCATATGACTTGGTGTGGAGAGAAGCGGTCTGGTGTAAACTGAAATGGGCAGGCTGTTCAACAAAAATGCTTAAAATGTTACGAGCCATTTATAACAAAGTCATATGTAGCATTAAGGTAGACACAACGACACGTACAACAACAATTAATTGCCCAGTCGGACTTAAGCAGGGATGTATGTTGTCATGTTTTCTGTTTGCTTTTTTCATGAGAGATTTTGGTAATTATGTAAAGGCGGAAGATATACAGATGGGGAAAATGCTGATATCCCACATGTTTTACGCCGATGATCTTGTATTGGTAGCTGACACACCGGGAAAACTCCAAGCGCAGCTAAATGGTCTACACAAATTTTGCCAAGATTGGAGACTTACTGTAAATGTTGAGAAAACTAAAATTGTTACATTTAAAAATGGCGGAAAGATGTCAAAAATTGAAAAGTGGTTTTTTAATGGAAAGCAATTAGAAACCGTGCAGAATTACAAATACCTTGGTGTGACAGTGTCAAACAGAGGCAAGTGGGGAAAAAACCATGAAACACTGGCGTTGCAAGCAAAAAAAGCCATGTTTAATATGATGACTATGAAAACAAAATTACCCAATTTAGATGTAAAGGTCATGATAAAAATGTGGAATACGGCCATAATGCCCATCCTCCTGTATGGTAGCGAAGTGTGGGGTTTCGATGAAGGCAACTACTCTGACAGTTTATTAGCTAAATTTGCTAAACTATTGTTGCACGTACCTTCAAACTCAGTAAATATGGCTGCCATGCACGAACTGAACTTTGTTTCGATGTCCTGCCATAGATACAGCAGAATAGTAAATTTTTGGTTGAAAATTTTGGAAATGAGGGAGGAAAGAATAGCGAAGCAGGCGTATAATTGTCAGTTACAGTTAGAGCATAAGGGAGTGAATTGTTGGGCAAAACAAGTAAAAGAATTGTTGGCCAGGTATGGCTGCGCTGATGTGTGGCCCAACGGGCCCATAAATCATGAAGTGTTTAAAAGAGCTTGGAAACTTAAATGTATTGATATTGGGTTACAAGAAGTGCATAATAGCCTCGGCAACTACTCCTCGCTCCGACTGTACAGACAGGTCAAGGATGTACCGGGTATTAATGGCTACATAAATAAATTAAGTAAGGCTATCCATAAAAAAATGTTGGGATTGATCAGATTAAGCGCCTTCCCGATAGCAGCAAATACGGGCAGAAAATATAAAATCGAATATGAAAAACGGTCATGTAATGAATGTAATAATGGCGAGGTGGAAGATGAATTCCACATGTTATTTAAATGTAAAAGGTTTGATGACATAAGAGATAAATACTTGTTAACTATTTCTCGAATTTATAGAACGCGTAATGATGTGGCATTGTTAATAAACTCTGATAAAGAAAATGTACTAACCAAGCTCGCACAGTACCTCTTAGAGGTTTACAATAGAAAGAGAGAAGCTTTGCAATATTAACTTGTATATCAACTCTTACCATTCATTATGATTCAGTTTATACTATGACCATTGTATGTTGTTATAATAGTAATTTTGCAATGTTTTCACCACAAATAAAGTTGGTCGCTCTAGGTCGGGCTCATATTGCCGATCCTGTGAGAATTGTTCCGTTATAATGTCGTCCGAAGGTCCCGGATTTATTACCCCTAATACTACTGTTTGTTACTAATGAATAGTTATTTTAATAGTGATTAATGCCAACATACACCTGTTCTCGTTGTGAAATTTTTTGTTGCTATGTTAGTGTGCTGTACCTACTTGTAGCACTGAATAAACATTATATATATATATATTTGTTGTATCTCACTTTCAATAGGTCCATCTATTTATCCATAATGTATTCCTCTTTTTTATTTCCTTTCCCGCTCACATCATTCTCCCTCCATTTTTCATTTTCTTTCAATATCATTCTTTCTCCATTTTTCTTTGGCGCTTCCTCTCTCTTTCTCTGTCTCTCTCTCGGTTCACACTGTCTCGGTTTCCTTTTCCTGTTCATTCCTTCTCTCTATCTACTGACTCCTCGAAACATTTCCTGACTTTTGATTTTTGATGGTTAAACCAGAGGAAAACCAACATTCCCTCGTGAAGGTTGGCTTAGAATTAATTTATAGATTTTGTTTCATTTGGCTATTCGCTGTCTCGCCAGCACTTTCTAATGTTTTGGCAGGTGCAGGAATATCTCCATTCACCACATCCTTGACAAATGCACTGACAAATATTGGGCGGACATAAACACAGGCCGACATTATATTATAATATTATGGGGATAAATTGTTTCGAGAAATTTTTTCCCTATTTTTTACTCCACCGGGTTAAAAAGCTATAGGATACAGCTTTCTCTGGAACGATGGTCACATAAGTGCATATAATTTATTACCGCTGATCGACGCCGTTAACCTGATATTTCAAAATTAAATCAGAAATACCAGAATGGACAATCAGTCGAACGAAAGTGGCTCTAAGAATTCGTTTGCTAAGCTACACTTGTACTATATTTATGTTCTTTGGCAATTTCTGGTGTAGAAATATATCGTTAAAATTTATATCTATTTTTCTGACAAAATATTGTTCAAATATATACAAACAAAATGAATTAGAATGTCGTGTGCCAATGCTCACTGCAGAAAATGTTTTTCTCTTCATACCATTCAACGGATAAACTGCGTCTTCCTGCCATACATAGAAGCCTTGCTGGGTAGACTTGATCATTGGTCAGTAGTGCATGGGGTAAAATTTAAAATGTATCTTGAATTAAATAAAACATAATCTACATTAGAAATGTTGTACGGTTGAAAAGAGAGAATAATATTGGAAACGACGTGTGATCTTGGGTGATGGCGTTGTACCAGTTCTACCCTAACCAAGTGAAGATACACGCATGCTGACTTTTGGCCGTCAACATTTCAGAAGTGCACAACTAAAATTGAAGGCGCAATGGTGAAGAGGATAAAATTCACCTATTTAAGGTCGTACTCGTGCAGGCGGTTATTATAATTTCAAAATATTTTTTTTCGTAGTTGATATTAAATTTGGAAGAAGTTTGGAATGGAAAAACGCTGTTTATCTTAGAAAACTTTGTTAGTATATGTTTTAATCATCCATTTTATATTTTCCTTTTTCGTCAACTCTTGTTCCTTGTTCATGCACAGCACTTGTTCAATCATTAGTGCGGCTACGGAAAGCAGAAAATAAATTTTGGATTAATTGCTTCTCAAGTAAATCCAAGATTGAAACTAATCACACTGTTCTAATATAACATAATGTACGTTCATCGAGAACGGTCAGCTCTCCTCGTCTGGTGGGCTAATTATATATATAATACAATAAAATGTGAACCCCACGCCAATTGAAAAAAACTCAAACTTTGTTTTTCAGCACCAGGTATAACGAGTCAAATGTACACGGAAACACCACGCGAACTAGAGCGCATAATATGCCATTACCTTTCATAATGCTATATTCTGATATAAGAAATACGTTATCATTTTCCAAAAACAACTTACATACCGAATATGTCCACGAATTCTTCAAATTATTTCACATATCACATGTTTTGCGCTAAAACTTATTTCGTAAGTACAAATTATTTACCAAATGCAGGAGAAAACGTATCTCTTGATTTCCTTAATGAAGTGTTCGTCCTCAGTGGAATATTTGCGGAAAAGGACTAATTTAACCTTACCTTTGCTCCAGCGTGCCTTCTCTCAACAGCCGCCATATTGTAATGACAGCAGCTCTCAGTTCTGGCTAATACGTTTCTCTTTTCCTCTCACCTGATGCTATTATATCTATGCAACTGTGAAATCGATACCCCATGCTAGCGCCACGATGCACATGTGAGCAAACCAATGATTTTCAAATTATGATGTCTGCGTTTTATATTTCCTGTTGCTACGTCTTATCAGTGAATAAAATAGTCGCGCAATTTAGAATGCATTAATCAGCGCTAAAAGACAATATTTTGAAGTAATATTTATGACGAATAAAGTTGTGAGTATTTAAATTTTATTCCGTATATAATGAAAATGTTTTGGAAAATACAAAATGTTATGCAGAGTAATTATCGCTTGTGAAATGTAAATTAATACGGCACAAAGGAGCACGCGCAAATTTTATCTTACTGGTACACAAGCTGCACATGTGGTAGCAGATGCTTGTTGAAGTGTATATCCAACGGAACTTCGCCCACATATGCGAAATGTCTGCTGACGTGGAACTAAGCCGATACTCTATACACACACGCAGTGTGCTTTTTAAGGTCGAACTGCAACTAAATCTTTAACCCACGCGCCATGTGCTAGCAGACGTTGAACTGTAGCCGACAGTTTACAACATGCTAATATGCTTCTAATGTGAAATTAAGTTTACACTAAAACAATTAAACTTTATTACTAGTATTGATACCTGTTATACACACAAAATTATACACATGTAGATCACTATATGTAGACCTCTCACCACAGGAAATTTACTTACGTAATCCTTAATAATCATCCTCCCTAACATTACCCTAATATAGACAAAAATTGCATAATTTTGCCATCCGCAAAAGAAAAAGCTTGCCGACATGGAAATCGAAATTAGGGTCTAAATAGTGCGCATATTTCGGTAAATAAGCAAATAATTTTCAAAGAAAATGAGAATACTTTTTGTCATTAATGGTATAATTATCATACCTTCGCAAGCAATTACATACTGATAGCTCAGAGAGTTATTTCACATAGCCCATTTGTTGAGCCAATATACGTACACTGTAGACTTGTGTAAATACTCGGGCGATAATTTTGTGTTTACTCATAATATTAATGTTAAGTACATATCCTTATCGACTATAATTTTTTTACAGCAGTCGGGCAAAAATAAGTAAATCGTAACCCATATGCCAAGAACTTATCCTAACAATGAAGAACTAAAACAAACGTTTCTTTCAGGGGCCGAAGGGGATTACCAAAATTATTAACTCTGTGGCTTCGTGGAGATTACCAAAAAAAATAATTATCCTGGCAGGAAACATAACAACGCATCCCAAACAAAAGGGGTACCCATGCATCCGGAGGTGGACCTGATTTAGGCCATGATGTTTTATTGTTTCATCATCGCCTTTGGCTTGGACAACGAAGAAACGATTATGTGACGAGTGGCCGGTATCGACCCCACGACATACACAAACGGACAAACGAGGAAATGACAATCAATGATGATGGAAAACAGAAAATTACGATCAACGAATGACGACACACGAAAAATTAAAATCTGGGAGAATGACATATGTATATGGAGATAGAAGGTAGAGATAGAAGACAAATAGGTCCCTACTTCACCGCAGCATTCCGCGCCTTACAGGCGACAAGCCTCGATCCCAGGGAATTGGGTGTGATAAGTCCGATACCGTAAGGCTGGGGTAAATCACGCACCCAATGACACCGTTGGAAATTTCGGCTTTAGGGACTGCCCAAGTTCCAATTCATGGGCCACACTTATGCACTGGCACTGGGGGACGCTAGCTCTCGTACCCACACACACGCAACACACCCGCCCGCGCACAATTCCTCGCACACACACACATTCATAATAACTTCGCACTGTTGGCTTCCCCGCCGTTATACCCCTCCACAACTTTTTGTCCTGAACAGTTTGGCTTGCCTCAGTCCCACTCATGCCGCAATCCATCTAGGAAAACCGGGACCATCCTTTTGTCTAAAACCCGGGACCTCACCCACATATATCCTCTTTGTCACTCTCTCCCTCTTCGTTTTCTCCATATGATCGAACCATCCTAGCCTAACTATCCCCAAATTAACTGCGCCACTCTCATCCATGCCACCTTTTTCTTTCTCTCTGTCTCTTTTCCTACCTTTCTTTATACCGCTACATATTTTTTTCTTCTTCTTAAGCTCTGTTTTCGTTTCTCTCCCCCCATGTATCCTTCAAGATGTATAAATTTTCTATACGCATATATGTCGGCGATAAAATGTTTTTGTTTCCCCGTGCCTATTTTGCCTGTATTTCGATTTCCTCCTGTATCTCTCTCATTCTTTTCATTATTACAATGTTCCTCGAATCCTCTCCTAGTCCTTCAATCTACCTGATATCCGCCAAACAGGGCGTTCTATGATGTCTTCTCTCTTATCCCTCTTACTCTCTTCCTCCTCAAATATTGTTATCTCCCCCCATTTCTTCCTCGGTCCCTACACCTATCCTTACTTCCCGCCGTTTATAAATTACCTCTTACTCCTACTGACAGCGAGTCCCACCACATAATTTATTACATTCTTTTCCATTTCATCTCTCGCTCACACACATACTTCTTTCTTTTTTCTTTCTCTCGTTTTCTCTTTCTTCCTGTATTTCACTCTCGTTCGCTCTCTCTCTAAGCCCATGTTTCTGTCTCACTTTCCTGCTTCATTCATTTGCTCTGTGTATGCTTACTCCTTCAAAACATCCTTGACGTTTAATTTTTATTGGAGCCAAACATTTTAACAGAAAACTAAACCTCCAGCGCAAAGGTTTGTTCAGATTTCATTAGCTCATTTTGATTAGCTTGAATTTTCGCCGCCTTCCGAGCACACTTCCCATTGTGTAGGCACTTATACAGATGTTTCAAGTCGCCCCATTGTTGCCATATTTCTTGACAATTAGTGTGCGAACACAAACCCAGGCTGGTATTTGTTATAAGATTATGGCGATGATTTATTTTTGAAATTAAAATTTCCTCAAATATTCTTTTTACTCCAACGGCTCATTTTATCTGTGGGAGATTTCTTTTCCGGAATGATGATCACACAAGGGAGGCATTATTTGTTACGCCAGATCCATGTCGTTAGCCTAGCATGTGAAAATTATATCACTAAAACCACAATGTACAGGGGAATATCTGTCGAATAAATGCTTCCTTATAAATCTGCAAGTTAATCTAAGTTTGATATATTATTATATATATTGTAACAGTCTGTTGTGTAAAATATTTCATTATAATTTTATGTCAAATTATTGGTTTATAATACACAAACCACTTTACAAATTTGCTGTGCCACTGAATAGCGCAGCAAATTATCTTCAGTCCACACCATTCACAGAAGGTTAATTTATCTGCTATGTATGGAAGCATTGCCCAAGTAAACGTGATCGCTCGCCAAGAACGGATGGGGTGATATTTTATGTGTATTTTGAATTAAAGAGCCGACAACAAACATTATAAAAGTTAGGCGGTTCAAAACGTACAATAATATCCAAAGTGAGTTGAAATGATCATGCGTGATGATGTGATATCAATCGCAACCTAACCGGTTGCAGGTACCTAATTGTTGCCTTTCGACCGTTAAGAATGCATTACTATTAAAAATAATAGGTGCATTGGTGAAAACCATAACATTCACATTTGTAACGTCGTCCTCGTGCAGACGATTAATATAATTTTAGCTGATTTTATGTTGGATGTCATTGAAATTGGATAAATGTTTTCACGGACGAACAAAATTAATTTTGGAAACTTAGTAGCTATACATATTGTTCTTCCATTTGTAATTTTTATTTTTATAAATTACGTCCCTGCGGCTAGGATAGGTAGAAAATAAATGTTATTAGTCCTCTTGCTTCCCGAGTAAATCCGAGATTACATGCAATCACATTTATATAATATACTATGCACGACATAACATGTGGCCACCGATAATGGTAACCCCTCCCTATCTGGTATGTTATGAATACTTAGACCATTTCACTAAAATTAAAATTTAATGTAAAATAAAAGGACTTTCAGTTTAAGTTGTCGTTATTGTTTTCCGAGTAAGTCGAAGATTAAAAGTAATCGTACGTTCCTTACATATCATATACGATATAATATGTAGTTATCAAGAATTGTAACCTCGGCTCATCTGGTTTGTTAAGAATACATAAATTATTCATAAAATTCAAATATTCTGTTAAATGAAAAGAATAATCAGTATGTATAACAACACGTGTTGTAACCTGTATAACAATACGTGTTGTAACCTGTCAATTATGTGCAAAAACAGCAAAAAAATATGGTAATACTACCTCATTACCTCCTGTAATGTTATTTTGTCATATAGGCAATACAGTGTTGTTTTCAAGTCGCAACTTATAGAATGCGTACAATTTTTTTTTATACTTTAATATACAATACGGTTTGCATTAAAATATTTTCCATTAGTACAAATCCTTTTTGCAGGAGCCAAATAAACGTATCAACTTTTCTTGTTAAAGACGTCGTCCTGGATATATTTTTTGCCCGAAAAAGTACTAATATAGGTTTACCTTTGCCAAAGCCAGCCACTCCATAACAGCCACCATGTTTGTAATAACAGCCGACCCAGTTCCAGCTTATACGTCCTTAATTTACAGTCACTTGATGTCACTATCTATGTGCGATGGATAAATTTATGCGCCCTCGCGCACGCCGCGATACATATGTTTGCAAATAAAAGCAATTATACTCTTAACTCCTGCAGTTTATATATTCGTTGAGCTAAATTATATGGGCGAAAAAATAGTCCCGCAAATTATATCATATTTAATCAACGTTATTAAAGAATATTTCACAAAAATGTGTCAATAAGTTTTAATGTTTGAATTATTAAATCCTACCCGGTAACTACCTGGAAAGTTACTGGACAGTACATACTGTTATGCATGATCATTACCGCTGTTGGCGTAGTGACGTTGACTCTTCTAATATAAACAAGGACGCATGAGCATTGATGATCTTACTGGTACGCATCCTGTAAATAGGGTAACAAATGCTTGTTGACGTATAAATCTACCTGAAAATTGTCCCACGTGCGCAAACTGCTTGATAACGTGTAATTAATCCGAAACTCTGTTCACCCGAGTAGGGTATGTTTGCTGACGTAGAACTGTGACTAAGCAATTAACATAATGAGCAATGTGCTAGCAGACATGCATTTATTGGCGATAATTTACCAAATGCCAATGTGTTTTCGACGTGTGAAAAATTCGCACCCTTGCAGGTATACTATATTAAACTTCTTGATACACGTTCTCTACACAAAGTAGATAAGCAAATGCATACATTGGAAAACTAAACCTGGATCACTCATCAAAAATAATATATATGTGATTCTTGGTAATCCTCCCTTCTAAGATTACCCCTGCGTAGGCAAAATGTGCATCTTTTAATCCTCGGAAAAAATCTCAGACTTCCCGACATGAAAATCGAAATGAGGGTTAAATTAGTGCGCATATTTCGGTCATTAAACAAATAATCTTCAAATAAATTGGCACGAAGGCTCTTTGCCACTGGTCTTATGATTATAAAATATTCCTAATCTATTATGTACTTGTAGCACAAAGAGTTATTACACATGGTATGTTGTTAAACCAATATAAAATAAAGGATTCGAGTGAATAATCTGGCGACAATATCAGGTATAATCTTATTAACATTAAATGCGATTAACAACTATAATTTTAAAAACTATATAGGAATAGGAGACACGTTTTTTTAAAAACAAATGTGTTATGTAATCATTAATTAAAATCTTAATCATACTGAGAGTTCTAATTATTATTAAGCATCAAAAGTAAAAATTATTGATGAAACGCACAAAATCCTTCCAGCCAACCATAGTCGCGTGAAACTTTCCAGGATGAAGGGATAGCAAAGAAAGAGAAAACAAGATCCACACACTTACCTTTTGACGAAGCTTCACCAAAGAGGGTTAAGATAACCGTCGATGCCACCAGAAAAATAAGCATCTCCAGTAACTGTTATCTTTGATGCTCACAGATGGCTCCACAACATGAAAGGTCACTCATATTTGCTAACGGCCTGGTCCTCGATCTGTAACAAATAATGCAGCCATTTTAATGTATTCTGCTTGTAGGGAAGAGAAAAACATCCGGGGAGAAACCAAAAATAATAATGGAAAGAAAAAAGAAAGAAAACAGGAAAAAAGAGAATGAAAGAAAGAAAGAAATAAAGAAAGTGAGAAATAAAATAAGAAATAAAAAGCAAGAAAGGACGAATCAAAATAAAAAAAGAAAGAAAGAAATAAAGAAAAAAGAGAGAGAGAAAGAAAAAAGTAAGGAAAGAGAGAAAAATAAAGGAGAAAAAAAGAATGAAGGAAAGGGGAAGAGAAAGAAAAGAGGAAAGAAAGAAAGAGGGAAAGAAGTCAAAAAGAAAAAAAATATGGAAAAAAAAGGAAATACAAATGAAGGAGAGAAATAAAAATGGGAAATATAAATAAGTATAATTCAGAGTAGACGAGGGCTCAGAGGAAAGGAGGGAGACAAATGAACATATAAAATGTTAGGAAGGATAAGGGCACGGAGCGGAGGCGGATCCTAGGAAGGTGGGGCGGGGCGTATGAGAATGAGCGTTTCTGAAGGTTAGACAAGACGAATATGAATCGTGAATAGGAAAGGCAAAGCAAATGTGTAAAAAACACTAATGCTATAAAAGAAGGCTCACGTGAGAAATGATAGATAAAGAAAGAGGCAATGGACGATGTATAGAGAGAAGTGGAGGGAAAGGCGATGGGGCGTGGGCACTCGCCCCTTAGGCTTGGAAAAGATG
>JANVCE010022231.1:0-13373 GCA_025388665.1 Epizoanthus planus
CTGCAGCACTCTACCTAAATAGCCCCATAGGGTAGGTTACCCCCTGACTTGAGCTAGCAAAAATTAATACCCCCCTGGCTTGAATGTGGCTGAAAAACATAAAAATCACATGGGTATGAGCCATAATGTTATTAATGATTCCCCTGGCCCTACCAAAATGCTGGAATTAGACAAGTACTAAACTTCTGATAATAAAATTTGCTGAAAATAACAATCATAATGTTTATAATCATATACTTGTAATTTCATAATCTTAACTATTATTAATTACTTAATTATTACGAACAATTATTATAAAAATTACTTCACAGAGGCCAATTTATTACTGATCCGTACATTTATATTGTACTTACATGACTCTGATTGGGTTTCAGCAGTAGCAATCTGCTGGTCAACGCTGGATCCAGTTCGCTGCACAATACACTACACAAATTACAGTGGCAAGTAAAAGCATAATGTCATTAGTTCCTAATTATTGAATCATCTTCGCTAAACAAGTTAAATGTAAAAATATAAAGGTAAAGTATACATGTAAAGGTAAAAAACATAAAATAAGGTAAAATTATGTTACTTAACTTTTGGATTGAAAACATTTATTTTCATATATTTTAACACTGTTAAAATACCTTTTACCTCTTTTATATATAATTAAAATTTTGTAATATGTATAAAATTAATAAAATTGTAAAGCTGCTGCTTAACCTTTCAAGGGCTGTCCAAATAAGCAACCACAAGGGGGTGGAGGTGTTCAAACTTGTCCAGAAAACATATTTTAAAAAGGATTATGTAAATATGAAAACATATTTATAAAAGCATTATGTATGCATGCAGAAAGACATTTATTTAGCACAATTACATGAGTAGCATATTACAAAGGGATGGGGGAGGGTGCTGAAACTTAGACAAAATTAAGGTGTTATGTACATTATACCTGGGCAACCCCTTAACAGCAACTGTTTACTTTACAAATTTAGAGAAAATAGCACAATTAAATTGGACAAGATCTACAGGTATACCCCAATTCCTGCAAACAATTATAATATTTTTAAAATGATATTTATTTAAATTTTTCCTTAGTAATTATGATAAATTATTATTAGCTTTATTCATGCTGGGTTTTCCTGTCGTTGATGTCTTCACATTTTATTTTGTCTTATCTACCTTTGGCAATGTTGGTTGTGCCTTAGTCACTTTGGTAAAACTAAAAAACTTGTTTCTCGTTCGCCGTAACCTGCTAATTTACTAGAAATGGCTAGAGCCATGACTAATTATTGTGAGAGGAGGATTTATAGGTCTCCACTCACACCTTTTAAACCGTAACTTTTTCGCAGGGCAAATTAGATAGCAGGTTGTCTTTAGACTCACTCACATTTAGTAAATATTTACGACATGCGACGACAACGTTGTAGAATTCTTTTGACAGCCCTCACCACAGGGGTTATGATACCACCACTTATAAGGATACAATAGTAATAATAATAATAAAACTAACAAAATGATTACGCTTTCAATGTTTTTTTTTCACAACTGAGCATATCTAAGGATATAATAAGGAACAAAAACATCCTACAACATTTATTAAGCTTTTTCTTCCGCGGTAAAATATAATGAACATGAAGGCAAATGCGGAAAGAGAAGGAATTTGGAGGGGGACAAAATCCTGAATATGGATGGAAATTACGCTGCGGCACGGAAACAAATGAAATTATTTTACAAATCGTGCTCAAATCCACTCTGTAATAAGTGTGAAAATCAACACTATGTTATGGTATAAAGGTTCTCACTATTATTATCAAACCTGTTTAAGCACGTTTTCTGAATAGACTGTTCAAATATATTTAACTATAATGTTAGGCTGGTCTAAATTATGTATTAAAGGACAAAGGAATATTTACTATTTATTTTAAATATTCATGGGTTTTCTGAAACAGTACAATGGCGTCCAAATTATTTGTCTTATATTGCAGCGGTACAAATTCCATCACATCATAGGAGTACAGACTCTCACGAAATTATTAAAATATTTATATATATATATAATTTTACCCGTCGCACCATTGTGCTATCCGATGCATCCTATGCAACTTGACGCATTAAAGCAATACCCATTTGTAAGGTAATATATTGTGTAATATATCTACTAAATCATCATCTACATGACAAGCAAATAGTTTCATTTGAATTGTACGAAAATTGAATAAGGTACACTTATACTTCACAGCTCATATTTGACGGGGGGAAAATTCACGTGACAAATTTCAGAGAAAAAAACATAATTTAACGTAAATAATTGCTTTCAAGTATATGTGGAAAATTTTCATGTTGTCACTCTGAATATATTTCGTACAAGCTAAAATGTAGGCGCTGGTAGACGGCAGAAATATGACACCTCTCGCATTTAAATTGTATAGGGATAACAACGTTTCGAAATTTATGAAAAGTATTACATATTTGATTATAATTTATAATACCTAACCATGGCATTAATGCTTTGTTGACATGGACAATTTTATATCCTGATAAATGTGAAAATTGGGGAAAAAAATTCTACTTAGTGTTGAAGGACAGTACAGTGAAGGAATGGACAATTTAACTATTAAAATAGCATTGGAATTAAAATGGAGCGTCTCATGTTTTGCCAAAAATAATTGTTGTTCAATCGAAAAAAAAATTTAAATTACGTATATTCCTTCTATAACAAACAATAAGGAAACACAGTTGTAAAATACAAATTACGGGATTTTGGATCCTGTCACTTAGGAATAAGCCGCGTTTTCTCATACATGTTAAATTTTTAGGTTGAATGAAATCGAGATTATACCGATTAATGTGTGGTTCTTCTGAGGGGTTTAGGCAATAAGTACTAGGAATATAATTGCCTATTTTTAATGTCGCCTGATTTGATAATTATGAGGAGAATGATGGTATTGTTATGATTTATTTTGCTTAGTTCTCAAGACTTTAGTATTGTCCACTTTTGAAATAAAGTAACACATACAATTTAATGATGAAAAAATTATGAATACTTTTCTGTTAAATTTGAAGTGATTTTCTGATTGGTAATTAAACATCATAGTTAGCATAATTTGTTTTAATTGACAAATGTACTATGTTATTAAAACATGTTTTTGCAGATCGATTCGGGTTTCGACAACATTTACCTCCGCGTATGGAAATCCTCCACAATGATGTACTCGAAAATTTTTAATGTGTGAAATATTAAAACAATTAAATAGCTAGGAATTTGCAGAGAAACATATTGGTGTTATCAAGAAAAGCTCAGAAAATGATTACCTCCAAGAAAATTGCAAGAATTTTCCATGCACGGTGGCCAATAGGATTGCCTATTACAAGAGGCATTGTAAGCCAACCACCTGAACAAAATTTGACTTGTGGAATGCCATAAAATATTTGTATCCGGTAATAAAGTCTCACCAATCGATTACGCGCAGCACACCAATCAGGAACCGACAAATATGGTGCAGGAAACATTTATACAACCAATCATGATACTTTGCGTCACAATTTGCAATCTACGCTGAATTACAAATGCCGTGTCGCCTTGGCAAACCATGGCGATCGTAGATATAGGAAAACTATTAAGAATATACATTATTAAAAAATTAATTGTAAAAAAAAAACTTTTAATAGGTCATGGAGAAGAAGGTTCGGTCAACGAGAGATGAAACTGGAATGTAAATGTGAGTGATATAAAATAAAATTAGAGGACACATATCGAGCTAAATGAGAAGAGAAAAACGCGTGAAGGTACACATTACAAACTGGCGATTAAAGAAGATCAATGACTCATTGAATATAGCTGGCATCCTTCAGTATATAGTTTAAAATAATTATATATAACTACGTTATAAATTGTTTGTAAGCTATTTGAGACTAAAGAGTTAAAGTAAAATCAGGATATGTTGTCTGGCTCAGTCGTCAATGTGTGCCGTAGCCACGACGGGTGGCGAAGTGGTAGATGGTGAGTGCTTTATCAGCCGGTCTCTGCGCCGACGTAGAAGCCTATTCTTAGGCCGGCCGGCGTATTGGTATCCCCATTTTTCAGGAACGGGTATGGAATGGGTACATACGGTTGCATAAAACGGCGTGCATAATATTAGAATACAATTATATGTCACCTATAAAATTATACATCCACCTTATGGTTTCTAAACCAATAAAACGCGATAAAAATACGAGATTTTCCCCAATCTGTGCCTGGTTAACGTGGTCCATCTTCCCACTTAAAGATTTGCACGAACTCGATGTACATCACCTGCACGGCTTTACATCCACTAGTCACCAGATACCAATCACACCTTCAATAACTAATCGACTGCGGTTAATCGCACAGCTCATTTTTTGCCAAATTCCGTCTTTTATCAATTATATGATATGGGGCAGATCTCGCATAGCGCAGACTTATTGATTTGGACCATACCCACTTCCACATACGTATCCTCCCCTAACTTTTATTTCACGCATCTCACATATTCATTCAACATCAGTATTATTTTATTACAGAAGATGAAACATGACGGCGCTTCCCAAACCGGTGGGTTACCAATACACACGGAGGTGCACACGATTTTTACCATGATTTAATATCGTAACTCCATCGTCCCTGGATGGGAGGATGATTGAACGATGATGGGATAAGTGGCCAGCATAGTGTCCATGAAATACAAAATGAGTAACAAGTCAATTGTGATTAATCATGTTCGCAGATAGGGATGGAAATGAAGGGAGGAAGTATAATGATAAATATACAAAGTAAAGATATGTAGAAGTTATCAAGTCCCTACTTGTACTGAAGCCCACGCGCTTTGCTAGCGGCAAGCCTCAGTCTCAGGGAATTGTTTTTGATAAGTCAAAGACCATAAGGCCGGGGTAAAACTTGTAGACGATAATACCGTTTGGAAATTCGATGGTAGGGTGGACTCATGCTCCCATTCGTAGATTCGTAGGACTCAATTAGGCACCATCATACGGAATAACACATAAAATACACGCAAACATACACACACACAACACAAACTCACACAAACACACACAAACACACATTCGCCTCAACTTCACACCGCCGACCTCCCCAACTTTATTGTCACCCACAACTACCAGACTTGAGCTATCTGGCTTGCCTCAGACTCACAAATACCCCAAGTATTTCCTCACCCAATTCATACATCGACACCTGGGCCTACCCTGCTGTCTATACCTGTAAGTCAACCACATATATCTTCATTGTCACTCTTTCCTTACTCATTTACTCCAGATAACGATGACATCTTACCTACTTCTCACCACTTTTACGGCGAAACTCTCATCCTCCCGGATTCTATTCCTTTAGACACATATATTATTCTATTCCTCCTTTTTACACCACACATTTCCCTCATACACCTAATCTCACAAGTTTGAATCGTCTAAATTATATATACATACGCGCCCATGTTTCGCTACCTTATGCCGACACAGGCACCTTTATTATCTCGAAAGTATTTTCTTTCGGACTGCTGCGTACCGCACTGCTTATTACATACAAAAGCACTTTTCGCACCGGGGATTTATGCTCCCACCGTAACACTACATTAAATATTATTCTCCACCTCATCGTTGCTTTGTAGGATACAACATAAATATTTATATTACGTTATTACCTCCAGCCTTTACTCATTCAACCATTCATTACACTCGGCATTCTCACTCCAGTCGAACACCAATGCATTGCTTTCCTCTCATTTTTAGTCAGATTGCGAGATCTACACATTAACCGGAATCTTTCTATAAGACATTGCAAGGCCATTTCGCTCGCCCCAACCTATGCCGTGGAATTGGCACACACTAGAATTTTCAAATATTCACAACCTACTCTAATGCCCAATACCTTCTCCCTTCTCGGTTCTATTGCACAAACACCCAAATGCAGGACAAAAAGCCGCAGCGACGTCACACACACCTATCTAACACATCTATCAGTTTTGAAAAAATGGCTAATTCCATGCAACCTGACATTCGCCTGCATCCTTTGTACACCCCTCATACGCCACCCATCATCTAGGTAAAATATCAAAAGATTCAAATAATATATTCCATTGAGAAGAAACTGCCTTTTAAAAACCCTGGACAATATTGGTGTAAACAAGATAGCCTATAATTAGAAGCAATGAGAGCAGGGGCAGCTTTAGGGATTGGGGTGTTGTTAGCCATTTTCCAGCACGACGGACAGAACCAGAAAATAAGCCGCCTAAATATCACACATAACTTGTTGATTAAGATTGGTGTCACATCCTTAAAATACAACGGAAACATATTTAATGGACCAGCGCCACCATAAGCATTTACTCAGCTAACAATCCTTCAACCTCTTTGGATCTGAAAGCAAATTTACAAACAATTGGTGCCGGCAAATGCACACCAGGTAGTTAAAGTACATTTCTACTGAGCTTTGAGTCAAAACGGGACATCAACAGATCATACGTACGCTTAGGATCATATATAATATAACGATCAGGTGACGTATGCGTTGTTAAAATTGAATCAGCACCAAAACAGGAGACATCAGACTCAACCACCACTTGTGAGGCTGTTTCCCATTCTGAAGTGTTTCATTGGCAGTATGATATAAGTCACACTCAGCTGAGTTATAAATAAGCACAGTAGCAGTTCAGGATAAGCCGTAGTCATACCACGCATAAGCAGTACCAGAGCGAGACCATCTATGGTACACAGACAGTTTATTGTTATGGACCGACTTGCGATCATCATTAAACCAAGACTTATCATGTGTACGCAAACTCAGAATCATTGTAAGTGTGTGCCTCTTAATAATTGCCACGGTTGATTCATTAAGAGCGGTAATATGATTTGTACTAGAGAGTATACTATGCGATTGAAGCAGACCGACATCAGAGCGGACCAACTCTCAAATAACTTTCTTCTATATAAAAATATTCTTATAAATAAATGCACAAGGAAGGGATTGTTTAAGCTGTACAGTTTCTAGAACAGATGAGTGATCTGATTTGCCAATTGAGGCCGCAATTCTGGTACTGACAAGAGCAGGCACATCTGTGATAACTAAGTCTAAACACTTCCCAGCAAAATGAGTTGAGTCATTGATAAATGCGTAAACCACAAAACACTAGCGAGTGGACTAGGGATCCACAGCTCTCTAATTCTTTCAAAAGAATGCCAGCATGCAGATGGTGTGAGGTGAGGTACGTAAATCTTTCTCTCACACTAAAATCCTAGTTTATGGTCACTCCCCGGAAAAAGTGGTCATGGCCTAATGTATGTACAAAACATAGTAAAATCAAAGGCAGCACGACCATGAGCGTCAGTGGGAGATATTGAGTTCACCCAGTCGACGTGGTGAACATTCAAATCACAACAAATAAAAAAGGCTGCCTTCGGATTACAACATTTAATGGATGACATGGAGAGAAACAGTCAATCGTATACGGCGTCAGTAGAGTCAGGATTTATGTAACAAGGCAAGATATGACAGTTCTAATGCCGACCACAGACTCTAAAAATCATACATTCATGACTACCATACTCAAAGGTAAACAAACGGAATGCGGTAAAATTCTTTCCGATATACACACTCATACCTCAAGACGTAGTGGTACAACCATAATAAAAGAACATGGGTTTAGGCATTCCAGGAACATCAAATTCAGCAGTTTGTCTACACTTGTTGACTAGTGTCTCGGCATAGATCATATTGTCACAATCACGAGATGATAGAGTAAAATCCTCAATATTAGCATAAAGACCTCGTCCGTTCGTAAAAAGTAGTTTAAATGGGTGACGATTAACTGGACTGGGGTTACCCTCCATATCACTACAGCACAAAAGCAAATTCAAAACAATATACAACTTGAAAATAATATATGTAAACAAGTGGCATAAACTAATTATATAACATTATAACAATATAATATAACATGTGCTTTGAGAGATAAAATATGACTGGAATAAATTATAACAGAGATATGATTAATGGACATGACTAAATTGGAAAGGACATAAGAAATATAAATATAAGTAACATTGTATTTAAGAAGCGGAAAAACTGACCACCGGAGGAGCAACACCAGGTAAGCATCTACTTCCGGTAAACCCTACAAATCGCCTGGTAAGAAAGACCCGAAAAGCGCGGCGGTCAACAGACTCACTGCTACCATTTATCCCTATTTCTCCGCCCGCACGGCGGAAATTGCGGGAACAGAGGAAAAATAATAACATGAGGGGAAATAAATAAGAGAAAGAAGAGAGATACGATTAAAGGATAGTAAAAAGTAGAATTGAGAGGAACAAGAGTAACGTAGTAAGGAAAAAGATTAACTGAACATGCAAAAAGTGACATGATAAAAGAAAGAAGATTAAGTGAACATGAAAAAAGTGAAATGATAAAAGGAAAAAGAAAATGGATGGAAAAAACTGAATCAACTCACTACCAATGCAAACCAAAACACACGTAAACCAAATACAAACAAGATAACTGGCCCTAATTCACAGGCGCTATAACGGAAAACCTACACAAGTGCAGTCCTTTAAACAACAATAGGATTGACGCAGAATTGAAATACTAAAACGATAATCACAGATGCAAACAAACGCTTAATACATTCAGGAAACATTCGAAACCTCAACAAATTCAATATAAACTTGAACCACAAAATAAAACTACGCAACCACCTCAGATTTCAACTACCTACACCTGATATCAATACATGCAAATCCAGCGCCATACACGTAGACACATAAACAACAACCCGCCGACCACTGCTATTCCTGTTTCACTTCCCTACTCCAGCAGCCGCAGGCCACTAAACTTAAGACACACATACACATATAATTCACGAGGAGTGTTCAGGACTTCCTGGGCTCCAACTCATTCATGGGACCCCACTACCTCCCTTAAATCCAGAGGAAAGCTTGCTTCCCAGGGAAGACCTACACCGCATCAGATGTGGGTACTACCCATACCTTCCCTCCTGCGAGCACAGGATAGGATGTGCTTCGTCGGACATCTGCACCTGGTGCAACCAGGCTGCGGGTTTGGTGGAACGTATCCTCCTTCACTGTAACAAATCCATAACAATACAGAAATGCATACGACACACACACGCTGCTCTGGACACACCTTGCAGCACTAATGCACTTCCTGCGGGACGCGGACGTTGTTTACATGCCCACACACACTACACATTATCAGTAAAACGGAAGCGGCCCATGGGTAGGGGGCGTGATTCTTCCTGCATCGGCTGCATTTTTAAAAGCCTTTGGGGGTAACTCAACAACAACGACTCTCGAATCCATTAGCACATTCAACACAGCAATAAAGGAAGATATCAGTCACGCAATGAACACCAAATGGAATTATCTACACAAAAACAAACTGCTCAACGCAAATTCTTCCAAGATCGGGAAGCTCGTACGAGGCCTCAACAACTGGTACACTGACAAAACGGACACACACGAAGCGATTCTTCCACAAACAACAACGACAACATTATAAATACAATTTAAACAATACAACGGCAAACCGATATCATCAATAGACATGAAACGCTGCGATAGCGCGTCAACGACAAAAACGATCATATATTTGACATGACGAAATGCAGAACTGGCATTCATCTGTGTTCTTCTGTTATCAGGCTACCATCGGCTTCCTAGTGAACGATGTTTTTGGTCGGACGCCGACGATCTAGGAATATAAGTTGTGCGCAGTGCTCTGAGCCGGTCGACATATTGCAATATCAAGTAGTATCTTCACTTCCAAAACGATGCAACTGCGGCCCAACATCAAGCTGACAAAGGCTTCAAGTTTCGTCCGCTAATGAAAAAAATCAAAACAAACGTTTCAAAATTTGGGAATCCGAGCAATTGTTTATCCGTCGACGAAATGATGATACTTTTATTTTGGCCGATATCTACTAAAGCAGCATATAAAAGGCAAACCTATAAAATACGGATATAAGTTCTGGGCTATGTGTGGTAGTGAATGATACTGCTACAATTTTGACTTGTATTTTGGAAAAGAGACTGAAGCTGAAAAAACAGCACTGCGACTGGGTACAAGAGTTGTCACAACAATGTGCGAGGTGATAGACATCCCAGTAGATCACATTGTTTATTTTGATAATCTGTTCACCGCCCGAGATCTCATGGTATATCTCAGAAGAAGAGGTATCAAGAACACAGGAACAGTGAGGGAGAACATGACTTCAAAATGTACTGTCGAAAGTAGTAAAGAACTTGGCTAAAAAGATCGAGGTGTGTTTGGGCACTTCTTCGATAAATGCGAAGAAGTGTGTATCATCAGATGGAACGACAACCGTTGCGTGACGTCGAATCATGACGTTCTTTATCCACTATGTATGGTCAACAGGTAGGACAAAATGAAAGCAGTCAAAAACAAATTCCATAGCCAAATACGCTCAATAATTAGAAGTACATCGGAGGAGTGGATTTGCACGACTGGTTTTGCGGAAAGTATGCGACTGCGATACGCGCTAAGAAGTGGTACTGGAGCTTGTTTACTCGTCCGATAGACATGTCGGTGGTGAATGCGTGGCTGCTACATCGTTGGGTGAAATGTGATCATAATTATATCCCGCTTCTCGAGTTCCGGCGGCGGATAACATTGGCGTACTTGGCCCGGGCGAAAGATAAACCATGCCGACCCGTCATAACTTCAGTTCCGCATGCAGTGGATAATGTAATATTGGACGGTTTGTATCATTACATCGCCATGGGAGACAATCAACGTAGATGCCGAAGGAAAGAATGTGGGGGAAGGCCGCGTTCATATTGTGAAAAATGCAAAGTAGTGCTGTGTGTGCATTGCTTCCGGTCCTACCACACTAAATGATGCAGCCTGTTTGGTATGCCCTTATGTGTAATGTAATATATTTTATAATATGCAGTAATATTTTTGCCACAATATACGGTTGCCATATGACATACAGTTCGTTATTATAATAATTATTTTGCGAGTGTTTTGTGAAAAGAATGCACACCATCGCCGTGAGTGAAACAACGAAGGGCGACCGAACTGCATCACCTGACTACAATGTAGGGAAGGTTGTAACGCCCAGCGACATCATGTGACTACACTCCAAAAAAAGTACTTCCGCATTTCGTAAATTTTTGTAACTTTGCAGGAATGATATAAATGTTATCTAAAAAGTATTCACAAAATGTTAGCTCGCTACGTCCATTGGTTCTATAACCGGGATTTAATGGGTTAATTTAATGTTTCTTCAATTGAATCAACAGTCTCTTATCGGATACCTTGTCAAAAGCTTAATTGAAATCAAGATAAATTATGTCATTATCTTCCCCATTATCTACTGTTTAGGGATGAATTCAAAGAACTGTAAAAAGTTAGTTAGACATCATCTACCCGGTCTGAAACCAAGCTGTGTCCCAAGTATTAGTTTATATTTATCCAGATGATCCTGAATTTAACTTTGTATAATATTTTCTAAAATTTAACAACTAATGAGGTAAGAGTAATCGGACTGTAGTTACCAGGAATGCTTTTCTTTCCCTGTTTAAAAATAAGGCCTACATTGGCAGATTTCTAGTCATCAGGTATCTATCCTTGCTCAGGGAGGCCCCAAATAGAAGCATGAGTGCTTTCAAATTGCCTTCCCCGCCCCTTTAACTTTCCTTGTGCACACATTGTCCGATCCAGCGGCCTTATTTGACCTAATATTTCTTATAAGTTTGCTAATATCATATCTATTAAAGCTTATGATGTCCGCTGATTCATTGTGAAGTATATTGTTATTACTGATATCGGCTCTAATTTCATGGAGGTTTTGTAGATTTTTTGGGTAAATGTAAATATAAAATAATTAGTGAGTGTGTCGGCGATGTCACCATCTTTCTCAATTGACCCACAGTTAACCTCTGAAGGGCTTGTACAATTTTATGTTTATATTTTAAACTGGAAACAATTTTTGGATCCCTATCGGCATCCCCGGCTAGTATTGAACACACAACTCTTCTTATTATGTCTGATCGTTCTGCTACGGCCATGTCTTAACTTCCTGTATTATACTAAGTCTGTCGGTTTATTTGAAGTTCTTATAATGCGGAAAGCACGATGCTTGTCCTGAACACCTTATGAATATTTAAGACTACCGAAGCGCTTTTTTTATATTATAATATTTCTCAAAGGTATACTTTTAAATTCTTGAAATAAAGTAACTTCTGTTAAATTTTGCCCAGTATATATTTGATTGAGTCCCACATTGTGTAATTGTCCGAGTTTGCAAACGATAAATCCCAATCAACCTTGTTTAACATTCTGCGTAATATTCTATTGTCGTTTTATCCAATTTTATTTTTATTTGACACTATTTACTTGTATAAGCATCATACACATAATTTCGACTCCCAAGATCTGATGTCACTGAAGCCAAGATAACCTCCAAACACGATGTAGCTGATGCTTCAACGTTATTAGTGAGAATGAAATATAAATTGCATTACCGCGTGTAGGACCGTCAAATACGCGAATACGAAAGTTGTTTTGGAAACCTTCGATAAAGGACCTAACTACTCTGTCCCCTCCGTCCAAGTTATCCCAATTGACCTTCGATAAATTAAAGTCCCACAGCAATATTACGTTATCCTAAAAACAGCATCCTTTTTCAATTTCCCTAATCATTATTTTATGGAGTTGCCTTAATGCTATGACGGTCTGTAAAACATTTCTTCCCTAAATTTTGCACTCGCATTACTACGTGACAATCAAATATATTCTATCTGATTTGTGTCTATTATTTGCGCAGTTACCTCTCAGTGATTTGAAACGTCACTAGCGTAAACCACTATTCATCCCCTCGAAAATCCCGTTGATATCAGTAAATATTATAGTCCGGCAGTCTGTATTCTACCTCTCAGTTACCATTGAAGTATGTCTAACTCACCCTAGATTCCGTCATAATTACAATATAACGGTTTTCTTTGTCTACATAACTAAATGGTTAACTATTCTGAACGCTCCGGGCATTCATGTAAAAACAACTGACACGTATACCCACACTTTTCCTTGTCAAAAGTAAAGCTTTTGACAAGGTACCCAAAAATAAACTGCTTATTAAATTAGAGCAACACGGGATTAAAGGGCACGTCCTGGATTGGATTTCCACTTGGCTTAGGGGTAGGAAACAAAGAGTGGTACTTAATGGGCACAAGTCGGCTTGGGAGAATGGTTTGAGCGGCGTGCGCCAGGGTTCAGTTCTAGGTCCTCTTCTTTTTATTTTGTTTATTAATGACCTAGATTTGAGTCTAGCGGGTAGGATTTCCAAATTTGCGGACGACACTAAACTGGCGGGGAATGT
>JANVCE010033342.1:0-12291 GCA_025388665.1 Epizoanthus planus
TCTTTCCACAATAGACAGTTTTTATTGGTCCGGTTTATGGCGGCATGGTATTACCTAATTTGCAGAATGTCCGTTGTTTTAAGAGGCATAACGTTATATTATGCACCAAACACATTAAATAATAACGGGAATCTTTCGCTTCAATAAATATTTACAAGTTGGCTAACCAAATGGCCATTGGCTCGCACTATGGAGAGTTGTTATTTTGACACTTGTAAAAATTGGTCAGTTTAGTTTTTGTCTTATGTAATTTTTTTAATGAATTTATACGCCTCCGATATAGACTGTCATAGTTGTGTGATGTATACAAAATTATTTCATACAAGTGCATGTGTTAGCAGCAATTATTATCTTTATTGGGCATGATGTAAAATTATCTGGAAAACTGAGAATATTTTAATAGTTTATTTTTCCGGTTCCATCTAAACAATTTCCGATATAGTAGATGTTTATTTACCCGACAAACCCTGAGTATCTAAGGCCTCTTCTACCTCCCGGCTATTTTTTGCTAAGCCTATCCTGCCTCTCTTGATTTAAATGCCGTTGGGCCAAAATCTGAGCCAAAATTATATATTTGGCTCACCTTCTTCGCAGCTTGAATCACCAGATTATATTTCACCACCCTCAAATGCCGTGTATGATTCGTATTCTTCACTAATTCCTATAGCCCTATGCGCCATTTTTGTGTTCTTCACCGTGTTTTCATTTTTATATTTTATATTTTCAGTTCACTGTTCTTAAAAATGTCCTCTGATGAGGTTGGTACGTTGAACATATTTTTATTAATAACATTATATTAAACATTAAACACTTCTGTTCTTTTCTATGTATCTAGTTTTATTTCCCATACATTGTGGACAGTACAACATTACATTACACTTGTCAGTAAAATATTTCAGCCCTACAAATCCTTTAACTGCTAGCCATATATGATTGCCAACCTACCATTTCGCATGCAACGAGTCTCACTGGTTGTCGTAAAACGCAAGCTCTATTCCCATCAACGTATACTGCGGGGAATTTGTTGCATGACAACGTGTCTCCGAAAATGTATGTTCTCTTAAATGTACATCGGTCTTCTGTAATATAGTACACTACTTAGTTCCAAAGACAAAATATTGTAATACTTTGTCATGCGCCAACCAGGATTTCCAAGATTACGGAGTAAAGATAACATAAATGAGGAGCCCGTGGCAAAACTGAGAGTAGTTCCCCGAGGCTTGTGGCAAGCAAATATTTATAAACAACAATTGTAAGCTGACGATGGGGATGGACTCCAGTGCTATAATGGATTTCGGTAATAGTTTTAGTTTTAGGTGGGTTAAGTTTTGTATCACAATTATAAGGACAAGAACAAGAAACATGAAGCGCATCCCAATCAAATGGGGTACCCATGCATCCAAAGGTGCACTTGATTTAGGCCATGATGCAGTATCATTCATCGTCGTCCCTGGCTGCGACGATGAATAAACCAAGGTGGGACGAGTTGCCGCCATCGTACCCACGACATACACAAACGGACAAATAAGGAAATGACGATCAATGATGATGACAAACAGGAAATTACGACCAATGAAGATGACACACGGGAAATTAAAATTAGGGAGAAGGAAAATTAAAGGAGATAGATGTTAGAAATATAAAACAGGTTTCTCCTTTCACCCGCAGCCTACCTTGCCCTTCAGGCGGCAAGCCTCAACCCTAAGGAATCGCCTGCGATAAGTCTAATATAAGTAAAGGCACGCCCGTACACGACGACATCGGTTGGAATTTCGGTGGTAGGGAGGGCTCAAGCTCCAATTCATAGGAAACAATTATACACCAGCCTGGGGGGACGCTAACTCTTATACCAACACAAATGCACAGCCACATTTCCTCGCACACATACACATTCAATCTAACATTCACACTGTCGGCCTTTCCGCCGTTATAGCCCTCCTTAACTTCCTGCCCTGACAAATCTGGCTGGCTTGCCTCTAACTGACTCATGCCGCACTCCCTCAAATATCTACTCACACAACCCACCCATCTAAACTTGGGCCTGTCCTGTGATCTACAACAAGGGACCTCACCCACAAAATTTATATATATACTCTATGTCACTCTCTCCATATTAATTATCTGCATATGACCGTACAATCTTATCCTACATATCCCCACCTTCATAGCGACACTCTCAATCATGCAACCCCTATTATTGCACTTTCCTTCCTTATTTTGTACCTCCTCGTTAAACCACACCTTGGCCTCAAATACCTCATCTGAAAAGCTGGGATCCTCGACATGCCTTTTGTCTGCACGCCCACGTTTCGCTAGCGTATGTCCAGGGAGGTACCATCATGTTCTTGAAAATATTTGTTTTCGCCCTACACTTCGCCACCATTTATCAACGTGGCACATATCGCACCGAGGTTTTTTGCACTCGAACTCACCCTTCTTTCCATCTCCTTCTCCACTTTGCCGTTGCATTGTAAGATACTTCCCAAGTACTTGTATTACTTTACTACCTCTAGCTTTGTTTCATTATTCCTCACATTACCCTCCACAACCTCATTTCTGTCGAACACCATTACCTAGGCATTTATCTCATTTATAGTAAACTTTCTTTTCCTACATACCATCTAGAATCTATCTATCAGATGCGGCAAGGTCACTTCACTCGCCGCCAGTAACATTGGTTCTTCTTCGTATTTAGCATATTCAAGCACACGCCTCCAATTATAATGCCCTCTACGTTCTCTCTTCTCTCTTCCCAAACACAGGCATCCACATGCATGTCAAAAAGCCACGAAGACATCTAACACCCCTGTTTTACACTTTTCATCAATTTTGAAGGAAAAAAAACATACTCATTCCACCCATCCAGACACTCAACCCGCATCCTTTGTACATCCAATTATCGTCACAATTATAACATATTTATACACAAAAAATTACATTCCAATTATCACATATGTATAATTGTTGAGACACGGATCAGTATACGTATGTTGGAGTGTTAGGTTGTAGTGGACGGCAAGTGAATGTTGAGGGCATCGGCAAATTGGGTCGTAGGCAAAAGCACACAAACTGAAGGCTGATGAGGTGCAAGAGAGATATTTGAAGGGTGCAGATAATATTACAAAATTGATAGTACCGGAGGAAAATATTATAGAAGAATTATAATGGGAATATAAGGATGCATTATTAAGAGTGCGGGGAAAGTATGTGGTTGGCTAAAGAACAGAATGAATCTCAAATTGATTAACTAGTGGAAGTTGGATGATGCAAGAGGTGGGGTGAGAGAAAAACGTGAGATCAGTTTGAAATTACATAAACAAACAAATAAGAGAAGAAACGTTTAAAACCGTGAAGAAAGGAGTAAGAAATTATTTACGCGTGTAGGGAGGGTGAAAAGTCGTGAAATTAAGACAGGATAGACGGGTTTTGTGAGGGTAATCAGAGGAAGTTCTGGAAGGAAGTGGGGGGGGGCGCATGTGAGCAAAACATGGAATATTTATAAATGTATTAAATATAGTTGCGAATTTCATGGTAGATGATGTGTAGTTGGGTCAAACGTGTATGCAGTACTCTATAAAAACTGTTTAACAGTAGTGGCGGTGATGGAAAGGTCGACGTAATGGTGAATATTATGCGTGAGACAGAATGGTAAATCGAGGCATATTTTAATTTTGATGATGGAAATGAATTTCAAGGGACAATGAAAGTGTTAAATAGGGACGGCAGCGCGAGCAGAAGAGATTTATCCTGAGGTAATTCAGTATAGCTTGAGTGTGGTATTTAATGTTTTCTTTCAGGATAAGTAATATTTCGTGAAATATAGAGATATTTCGCATGCGCTTGTGGACGGCATGTATATTTTTATATATAAGGGGAACAGTTAAGTGTATGAATGTGGTAATTATCGACAGACATCATCTTATGGAACATCCCTGGTAAGAAATATTTGCGAATAGTGTAAGACAGAGTGAGAATAGTGACCGAAAGTATATTGGATTAAATACAGTGAGCTTTTATGATGGTGAAGGAACGTGGCCATATCTTACAGAAGAGGATTCTCGTCGTAAAGTACACCGCCAGGGAAAGCACTGTGTATGCCGTGTTTCTGAACTTGAAGTGAGCAGCTATGGAAGTTCTGTGGTCATTTACGACACAATACGTCGAGAAAAAATAACTGATGGAAATTTTGAGAGGTTTTTATCAGACATATAAGACATGCAGGACGGTATGAGTAAACTTTTGAAAATCGATAGAGGTCTTACGCGGGGGGTGTCCTGGGCGTGCATTGTATTCTTGGATTTTTGACCAATATATGGATGTTCGTGCAATAAAATGCGAGTCAGGAGAACGTAAAAGGCATTAAATTATGTGGTGAATGGGTAAATATGCAAATTTTTGCAGATGACACAATTTTGATGGCGCAGAACGATGACTCCTCACACGGGCTGATTGGTGGTTTCCGGCATTGTGTCGGAAAAGAACGTTAAATATAAACGAGGGGAAGGCAAAAGTTCATGACGTTCGACAGGAGCGGTGATATGGTGGGGGTTAATGTGAGAATGATTGTTATAAAATAGCGAGTTTCCACGTTCAAAATGACAGGTAGACCCATATTGTGATGGAATTATTTAGCGAGGAAAGATTTGAAGGAGTCGGGTGTGATTGAGGCTAAGGATAAGACAGGAGGTTGATGATTGAAACTTGTGGAGTAAAAACTGCAACGGGGACGACGTGGTGAGGAGGAGGGGGAGTTCGATGGATGTCCGCGTGGCTGAAGTGTAAAATTAAGCGTCTCTCAGCTTAATTTATAAGTTTGACACATGCGTATGGTCATGGGTCCTCCCTCATACCGCACTTTTAAACGGTTTTCATGATATATTGTCACTCCACCTTGCAAAGGCAAGCCGCGTGGAGGAGCGGGAATTGTGGAGGTTGGATGAACAGTAAGTGTGGATATCATATATTCTCACTCTACCTGGCTGAGTCACGCCACGCGAATGAGCGGGAAATGCGAAAGTTGGATGAGCTTTAAGTGGGATCTCATATATTCTTACTCCACCTGGCTGAAGCATGTAGCGTGAAGGAGCGGGAGGTGTGTTTTTGGATGAGGTATAAGTGGGGATCTAATATAGTCTCAATACACCTGGCTGAGGCATGCCACGTGAAGGAGCGAGAGGTGTGGGCATTGGATGAACTGTAAGTGGAGCTCTCATATATTCTCAATCAACCTGGCTGAGGCATGCCGGGTGAAGGAGTAGGAGGGTTGATGTTGGATGAGCTGTAAATGGGAATCTCATATATTATCACTCCACCTGGCCGAAGCATGCCGTATGAGGGTGTGGGAGTGTGGAGGTTGGATGAGCTGTAAGTGGGGATCTCATATATTCTCACGCCACCTGCCTGAAGAATGTCGCGTGAAGGAGCGGGAGAAGTGGAGGCTGGATGCGCTTTAAGTGGGGACCTCATATATTATCTCTCCCCCTGCCTGTAGCATGCCGCGTGAAGGAGCGGGAGATATGGAGGTTGGATGAGTTGTAAGTGGGGATCTTACATGTTCTCACTCCACCTGGCTGAGGCACACCGCGTGTAGGAGCGGGAGGTGTGGAGGTTGGATGAGCAGTAACTTGGGATCTCATATATTCCCAATCCACCTGGCTGAGTCATGCCACGTGAAGGAGCGGGAGGTGGGGAGGTTGGATGAATTGTAAGTGGGTATCCCATATATTCGCACTCCGCTTGGCTGAGGCATGATTCGAGAAAGTGCGGGAGATGTGAATGTTGGATGAGCTGTAAGTGTGGATCTCATATATTCTAACTCCACCTTTCTTATTTTTATTATAATTTTCTGTGTCACTTTTGTATCATTATCATCTGTGTTGTCTGACTATACTTTGTCGCCGGCCCAAGAGTGGGAGTTAATTGCAGCGTTCTGTAGATCGGTTCTATAACCTGCCTTTGAGGAGAAAGTTGGGGGTGAATGAAGGGACATCGCAAGCCATGAATTTTGTAAGATAAATGGAATGTGTGTTCACATAGGGAGTTGGAATGGGAATGGATCTGGGTGCATACTTATAGAAAAAGAGACGAAAGATAAATTTGAAGTCGAATGAGGTCTGGAGCGAGGGTTGTTGTCGCGATTTCGTTTTTAAGGGATGTATAGGTGTATCAGGTGGAGCACATAACGTTATATTTATGTAAGTGATGGTGACGGCCTTAACAAAGTTAGTGAATATGGGCGTGTCTACAGGTGGACTTGTGTTGGGTGCAAAAGTCTTATGCGTATTGTGAAGGCCTTACGTGGAGTAACTGGATAATATAGGCTAAGAAATGAGAGGGTGGTGGAGAAGTCTGTCATACGTAATGTTGTCTGAACGAGGATACAAAAATCCGCCTAAGACTAATTAGTCAATTGTTGAGAAAGAACAACGAATGGTCAATAAGCAGAAGTATGAGGCATAATAATTTTCGGGGTTTAGTTATCCTGTAAAACTTAGTAAAATGAGGTGGGACTTTGCATGTCGATCTGAGAGCATCAGACATATAAACGAATGACGGATCTGGTCTGGTCAGGTGAAAAGTCAGCTGGATTACATTAATTGACTCGTTGTTCTACGTTCAGTAGCTATGTGCGGTTAATATTTATAGTTGAGTGGGTGCAGGTAATGGTGTGGCTAATTAAAATATGGTTATTATGGCCACCCTGTTTTTCCTAGGAATGCGTGATCTTGTCTATTGACGATGATATGACTACAACAACTAGTCTTTACTATGTTGCTGGAACGTAAACTTCCTACTTCACTGCTATTGGACGTAATTATCACCGGTTGTTCACAGTTTATTTATTATGTGGAACAGCGGAGTGGCGATGGTACTGATTATATTTTGATGCCATTTCCTGCATGTACTAAACACAGTGGTGTTCATTACCCGGTACCGTGTCTCAAAATATATTTTTCAAATAATTGATTCAAATATATATAATGAATGTATGATTTCCGCCAGTTTTATTGGCAAAGTAATCGTGATTTTTTTTTCTGCACGCTTTGTCTAAAATAATAAAGGGGAAGACACAAGTATTGTTTCTTCCTGCGGTTAAATAATGTAAAGCGAACATTTTACACGCGTATAACAAACCAATATACTGCCCACCGAATCTCTAAGAGGTAATTTGCCGTGTTAAATTACAGGCCAGATATATTATAATCTCGCAAAAAAACTTTTTTACATCGAGGCCAAGCACCATATTACCAAATAAGATATGTGTTGAAAATATCGAATGGGACGGTCCGTACGATGTATAGTATTTCTTACTGTTATTATTTTCAAATTATTTGTCCATCTTTGAAGAAATAACCTGCACATTATGAAATTCAAAAATAAACATTTGTTTTAACGTATTGACTACAAGAAGGCCCCTATATATAGAGGCCAGCAGACATTCGCAAACTGCATATGTTTAATAATTGGGCCGGACCGATATACCGTAATTCAATATACACTATTTATGAAATTTGGCAATAATATTAACTTTAATTAATTGTATTTCAAACGTCAAATATTCGATTTTTCTTGGCCTTGTACCGGTGTTTGATTTCGGCCTTGTGGATCCGCTTCTTCCTTCTTTCTCTGACCTCAATATTTTACAATCGCAAACAGACATCTTCCATTATATTTTTCTATAATGTCCCTGCATCACAGCTTCTTGTTGTCTCATGTTCTTCATGTTCTTATCGACATACCTGTTTTTGCTTCTCCCATCCTTCCGTCGGCGTACAATATGCATCAAGCACTGCAGGTTTGCTGTCCAGATTTTCGGTTAGGTTGACTTCTCCTGATGTATACATTATCTCCTCGTGTTTCGACCGTTCTCTAAGCAATACTCCCAGTATCCAACGCATCATTGTCATTTCTTTTCACTAAAAAACGATTCCAGTCATCTTCCGGGTGCACACATTTCAGCTAAATAATATTATATAGTTATTATTACCGTTTTTCTAATGTTCGCTTTAACATGGTCCGTGCTACGAAGGGTTGTAGTGGGTGTACGTGAGGAGAGAAGTGGAGCGCGTCCACCTCTCTTGCAACCCTACTGCAAAATTGTTGTCTTTATAAATCTGCTATTACAAAAGATAACAAAACGGAATTGGCAATGCTAGTATTCTTACCATTCTGCACCTAACAACATCCTGGTCGTTATGTTTTGTTTCTTTTCTCTGCCTAATGGAGTAAGTTGCGTAAAATTTGTGCCGCCATTTATGTCCGGTGCGTAAAATCGAATAAGGCTTCACCTAAACAAAATATCATACATCTCAGCTCCACTCAATCATAAATGCCATACAATATCATGTGCATACATTTTTCGACAACATCTACGAAAACATGAAGAATAAGGACATTATTATTACTTAAAATATAGAGATTTGGCGTACAAATTCCGCCGGGATATTTTGTCTAGTAACGGGCTTATGTTTTCTCTCGTCATTTATTACCTCATACAATTATATAAAAACACCAAACAAACAGTTTGTGCTTGGAATATGTTTGGATAAACGTGTAACAAATTCGATTGGATTCAACTGCCAATTTTTGGGTCCAGGATACTGGTTGAATTAAGAGGAGAAAGTCCTCGTAAATCACTCACCGGGGCCAGCTCAGTATAAATAATGCTGGATTTTGTTGTCGCACAAGACTGGTCAAACGTCATTCCATTTAACTATCCTTCTCTCGCTCTTGAACATTCACCTGTGTATGGAAGCCACTCTCGTAATCATGCCAACATGGTTCGTTTATTTTTATTAATTTCCAATGCAATATCTCTCCTGCTTATATATGGCCTCCTAACCTATACATATAGCGTCCTCAGTTATGTTTATGGCCTCCTCACTTATATACGTATATATGGCCTCCTCTATATCGATATCCTATCCTCCTGCGTCCGTGGAAGCACCCTATTTCCTCATCTTATTATCTGTCTTTCCTGCGATCGTCTATCTCTGACAGATAAATTCCCAGCCACACTTATTTGGCCCCTTCTCCATCCACAAAATATGAAAATTATATCTCGTCCTGGCTTCCTTTGTTTTCCTTGCAATGACCCGGTCATCCTCCGGGCCTCTACATTGTTTAAATGCCCTCCGAAGTGGTTGCCCTGAATCCATCCCAACATTCCTGACACGTCTATGTTCTCTACAAAAAATTATCTTCCTCAGTCCCCAATCCCTAATTTCAGCTCCGTACAGTATAACTTGTGTATTTTGTTTTTTTACACTTTTGTCCTCGGTCTGTTACCCATCGTGTTATGATATATTACAGTGATGTGCTTTCTCCCCTAACTTCCCACTGCACCATCCTCACTCCCTCTTCAACATTAACATCTGTTTCTCCAGATCCGTTCCCACTTCCCCCTGGTATTTTAACTATTCCTCCTGCGCCAGATGCATCCATTGCCTGTCTGAAATCACAAATATTTATTTTCCTCGTTTGGACGCAGCAATTAAGACGATCTTTCTCATATTAACATACAATTGGACCGCGTCCATAGGCCACTGTCACCATGAAATAATTTCCCTTAGGTCTTCCTCGGTTCTCACTAGGTCCATCAAGTCATTGGTATAGAGGAATTTCCTAACTTTTCCCCTACTGCCTTAACCGGAAAAAATCATAACTACAATAAAAGGATTGGGTCAAATTTTGAATCATTATGTAATTGCACATGTAACCGGAGCCCTTCCTCGTCTGGACGGAGTATATTCAGCGTTTGTCTAACAACTGTGGAAATATCTGCCATTATTCCGGTCATAGGATCCTCTACTCTATTCTTTATCAGAGCCATAAATGTCACATCCCAAACGCTACATCATATAAACTTTATTTACATATCGTAAAGCTTAATCCAACATTACACATCCCTCAAGTATCGTACGTTGCAATTTCCTCACTCTTGTTTTGGCATCCACTGACCTCCCTTTCACGAATACAAATTTCATATTGTCAACCCCTCTACTACTTATCAACTTCGATTCAACCACTGCATGATTGCTTCATTTTCTCCTCTCTCATATCGCAAACAGCTGTGCTACATCTTCCTTTACATACCTAAGTACCATCACCAATGAGCTTTCCAGTTTCACTCCTCGCTCCCTAAATTGCAAACTCTCTTTCCATTAAAATTATCTGCCCTGCACATCTCGACCTGACTTCGCATTTAGGGTAATGCCATTAAAAATATCTCAATTCGCTTTTTTAAAGTCTGACATTCTCACTTATTAAATTCGTAATTATCATAAACGTAGAATAATTAGTGCCGATTCTTGTTGCAGACACACTCTGATCTTTATCCCCCAAATCCGTTCTCACCGCTACTTTGCCATCCGTATATATTTCGTTCTCAATCGTCACCAATATTTATGGGACCTTCTTTTTAATCTTGGAAACGGTATATCATCTCCCTACGGATTCGGTCATACAGTTTCTCCAAATTGATAAAAGCACTGTATAATTTAAACATTCCTTTCAATGCATTTCTTGGATTGGTTTCACGATGAAATTACCGCAAACAGTTCCTAATTCTGTCTCAAATGAATAATGTAGGGGCATATAAACAATGACTAACAACCGGCTGACATTCCATTTTAAAATTATCCCTAAAAACTTCACGACCTGTTCCGAAACCCTGATCTTTCACTGGTTCTCTCATTGCTGTAGGCCGCCTGCAAATTTGTGAATTGGAATCAATAAGCTATTTTCGCATTACGCCTGTATCAGTTCATTCTAACGGATTTCCTTTATAGCATCCCACTTCCGGTCATTTGCTGCTTCTCCAAGTGCCATTATCATATTTACCACTCACACTGATGGCCCACATTTCTTCCTTCCGTTCATCTCCGTCCACTTCATTGCGGCCTCTCCAAGGTCATGATCATATATACCGTTACCAATAATGGCCCACACTGTATTCCTTCCGTTCATCTCGTTGATGAAATTCATCACCTATTCAAAATGATATCAAAATTATCTCAGAATGATGTTTGTTTTTTATTAATTTGTATTTGGCAATAATATATCAAAACTATGCGCCATTTGCCTCGCTATATATCCTTCCACATTTTACCATGTCATAATTACAATGTTCCGTTCTTTATAAGGTGGAATGTCCGTCCACACGTATGTTCATGGCTGTTCCAATCTCTACTTTCTTTTCTCCTTGTATTCATCTCATAAGCTATTTCACCGGGGGTCGTACATTAGCTTTATCCACGCCTGAAAATCCCAGACGTGATGAGTGTGCAGATATTAATTTGAACCTCAATTGGTACGATATTAATGTATCCAACATTATTCTCTTTTTCATCCCTTTCACTTCCACCCCCATCCTATTTCTGTTTTATTGTACTCTGACCGTACTATGGCTTAGTAAATAAATTAAAGCTTTATAAAATACCTTAGTAATTTGTTTTCTGTACTCTTTATTTTTGGATGCGAATTTGTGAGGGGTTTCTGTTGGTTTAGTATTTATATTTTCTTGTTGTCTGGACAGCCAGTTAATTACTTAGTTGACCTTGAGGATTTGACGTATTTTGTGGGGTTAGGCTGGGAGAGTTGCCTGAGGGGGTATAACAAAGTTGATAACAGGTCTCATTTTCTAGTTGTGTTGTAAGTTTAGATATTTTCGGTATGGCTTGTGTGACTAGAATGCATAAGTTGACAAACGAAGTGATGTTCCTACAAGGATAGCTGGTACAAATCGAAGAAGAGACATCGCTCCTGATGATGCGCCTGGAGATTGCCGAAAAGGCATCAGTAGTTAGGAGGATCTTGAATGCGTACGCGGTTAGTGGTGTGACTGACATACAGCAGGAATGGATGCAATATACTAGATACGGTAGAGATAGGCCAGCAAAGAGTTTGAGTAGGGGTGGACCAGAGGTTGGATGTAGCGATACATTTGAAGTGTTGGAGCAGGGTGAGCATGAACCAGAGATTATGATAATGGCTTATTCACATGTTAAGTTCACGGATGGGCCTTCTGCAGAGGGAAAATATTTTGGCGTATTCGAGTATGCTTCCCTGGAGTATGGGTTGCAGATTAAGCTGACAAGTTATCTGGGTTACCTGCTAGTGCGAATAAAGATGCCTTGATCGTATCTTATATCGGTTCGAACTATGTTGGTGGTGGTAGATCCGGGGATAGTAGTGAACAGATTCAAGCAGCTGAACATAAGAACATAAGAAGCTGTCGGGCAACTAAAAGCCACTAGGGCCTATCAAGGTCGCCCCCGTCAAATACCGATA
>JANVCE010044452.1:0-11292 GCA_025388665.1 Epizoanthus planus
ATAATTTGCAGCTTTGGCACTGGCCACCCTCCAGCAATGGGGGACAAGGCCGAGGCATATAGATAGATATAGATAGACCTGATCTAGGTCCCAGTCATCTTCAATTCATGGGTAAGATCACAGTTCATGAGCAAGGGGTGGAGAAGCTACTTCAGGGTCCAAAACCTTATAAAGCAACATGACCTGATGAAGTACCTGCCTTCATCATGAAAGTAGCCTCAGGTACAATGGCTCCATATCTCAGACGACTGTACCAGATGTCATTAGACTGTGGAAAAATTCCAGATGACTGTCGCACAGCTAACATCGTGGCTGTATACAAGAAAGGAGAGAAACATCTAGCCTCCAACTATAGACCAGTGTCCTTAACATATTTCGCCTGCAAGCTCCTCGAACACATTATCCACAGTACCATCATGGACAACTACGATACAAACAATATCCTTTGTGACGAGCAGCGTGGATTCAGGACACTCAGATCTACCGAGACGCAACTAATCCAGACCACTCACCCCATTGCCAAGAATCTGGATGAGGGAGACCAAACGGACATCATTCTGCTAGATTATTCGAAGGATATTTGACAAAGTCCCCCATGACCGCCTCCTCCACAAGATGAATCACTATGGAGTGGATGAAAAACTCTCAAAGGGATACAGAACTTTCTTACTAACAGAACTCAGTCTGTCCTTCTAGAGGGACATAAGTCCAGTCCCTCGATGTCCCATCTGGAGTCCTACAAGGAAAGTATTTGGACCATTACTTTTCCTGGCATACATCAACGACCTCCAGGAGTCCACCAAGTCGGATGCAAGGTTATTTGCAAATGATTGCCTGTTGTACCAAAGAATTCTGAACCTGGAGAATGCAATTGCTTTACAGAATGACCTCACTTCTCGAATTGAAGGGCAGATGGCAGATGTGTTTTTATTCAGAGAAGTGTACAATCATAAGGATTACCAACAGCCGACATCCTTTGCAAACCAATTACTTCCTCCATGGTTGCAAGCCAGAGGTCGTCCCTAGCGGAAAATATCTGTGAATCACTATCAATGAGGACTTACACAGGACAAAGCATATACAAACTAGCATTGGCAAGACTACCGGAAACATTGGCTTCCTGAGACGTAACCTCAACAGGTGCAGACCGCAGGTCAAGGCCAATGTCTACTGCACTACGGTCAGGCCAGCACTGGAGTACGCTTGCACAGTGTGGGATCCACATCAGACCTCTCTCATAAAGGGCCTGCCTAGATGGTGTACAGCGCAGAGCTGCCAGGTTCGTTTTCAACGATTTTAGTAGTAGGACACCAGGATGTGTGACAGCAATGATAGACAGGCTGAAATGGGACAACCTTGAAGACCGCCGCACTAAGCACAGGCTGGTGATGTGCTATAAGATTAGGAACCACCTTGTTGACCTAAACCAAAGGCAATTCTACACTCCTGGCGACAATAGGACTCGAGGTGGACATAGACTTAGGCCACCAAGGACAAACAGGGATGCATTTCACTACTCCTTCGGTCCACGATCAGTGCAGGACTGGAACGCTCTATCCGAGGACCTCACCACTGCAAACTCACTGGAGGATTTCAGAGCCAAATTAGACCAGAGGCCCCGGAATGAGAGGGACTAATAGCTAGGATGACCGCGGTACATAATTTAATGTTTAATGTGAACTACCGGTCTTAACTGGGCGGAGTTAGCTACACTCAAATATGAGTCCAACTCCTAGACGGAAGGAGAAGAAGTGTCTACAGCCAGCATCACATCTTACCGAGTACCGCGGTGGTAATGTGAGTCCAACTCCTAGACGGAAGGAGAAGAAGTGTCTACAGCCAGCATCACATCTTACCGAGTACCGCGCTGGTAATGTGAGTCCAACTCCTACACGGAAGGAGAAGAAGTGTCTACAGCCAGCATCACATCTTAACGAGTACCGCGCTGGTAATGTGAGTTGGAAATTCGGAGAACAAGACACAGTAGAATTATCATTGTTTTATTCTTGTAATTCCAAGCAAGAAGGAATAATTATTACCTCGGCGGATGTAGGATCTGTGGGAAAAGATAAGAATTAAATTAAACTAAAATGTATGAAAATACAGTAAGCCATGGAGACTAGTAGCCGAGAACTGCCGGTCTGCTGATTTAATGCATTCATAGTTGCAAGAACAATTATTGCCTAGTCCGTTAGGTTATCGGTTTGGCACGTCATCGCGAACCACCTGTGGGGCGGTTAATGCAGACTTTTTGTTTGCGAATAATATTGAAAACTTAAATATTATTCTTGAGCGCCACACGCATATTCAAATTGTTGTCCTGATGAATAATCATATTATAATGATTACATAACGAACGGCTACGTGTGTGCGAGTGTGTGTATTTGTGAGTTGTGCAAATTTTTCTTGGAAAGTATGAAGCCGACATTTTTGCAACTTGGTACACCTCGTAATGAAACCTTTGGTTTTCTTGATTAGAAACATTGAGCGCGTAAGTGCACTGAAAATATGTGTAATTAACCGGAAACAGTATGTATGTAAGTCTTTGCTATGATCTTGATATACACAGCTGAAAGGATGTTGTAGTGGAATTAACTCCGGCGGCACCACAGGGCGTGCCTTCGTTTCGGCTTCACAAGAGGGATAAAATGCGCTATCAGTTGAAGGGCGTGCGGAAGCGGGGAGGGGGAGGGGGAAGAAGGAGGAGGATGGGAGGCGAGGGGAATGGGGGGGAAGAGAATGGGCAAGAAGAGGACGAAAGAGAAAGAGGGAGGAGAAGGGGGGCTGGGGAGAGAGAGAAGTGCAGGAAGAGAGTGTGCAAAAGAGAACGTGGAGAACAAAAAAGATATAGAGCGTTGGCTGAGAAAGAAAATCAGAAAACTGATAAAATTCATTCCCAAACTTAAATGAGCCCCTATAATTCTTGCGATAACACTGCCAAATTACTGAACATGAAACTCGACGGCACTTCCCAAACCAGTGGGATACCCATGCACACGGAGGTGCACCTGAGTTAGGCCATGGTGTAATATCGTTCCATCATTGTTCCTGGATGGAACTACGATGGAACGATAAAGGACGAGAGGTCGACACCGTGCCCAATTATTTGTTTACTTAAATCAGCCGTAGTAAAAGTTTACCCCTTGCTACCAGGTCAAATTATGACTCTACTTTGGTTGGTTATGATTAATTTTCTAGCGTCCTTCGTAGCGGCTCTCTACCTGCTCGCTGCCTGTACAGACAACACTCAGTAGCCCAATACCTGTCAATACGATTCTATATATAATTACCCGCGGCCGTAGGTCTAAAACGGCAGATCTAGAAATGGAGCAAGTTGTTGTTGTTGTTGTTGTGACAATGTTAAAATACTGATATTTGGAAACATCCTAGAGACATTTTATAGAGATATAAATTGTTGCATATAAGATGTGAAAATATTGTACAAGGATTAGTGTCAATATTCCGTTGCTGGGGAACGTCAGACCACCACAATTGTAAAACTTCCGACCTCGCGCGATCTAGCCTTTCCACCGTCCAGCAATAACGCAGTATCGCGAGGGTCCGCTAAGTACGTAACGTCATGGGGCTCTAGGGCCAAACTCTATCGAAGTACAACCGCAAGTCATTAGAGACTTAACCTCGTGTTTGTTTTGTTGTTGTCGTTAAGGCAAAGTTGGTCTCTCTCTGCCGTGGTTGTTAGATAACCCGCATTCAAAGAAGCTGCGACTGTATAAAGTCATTATCTCTCCGCTGTTAGATATCCCGCATTGGAAGCACATCGAAATGCAGCCGCAATTCATGATGCTAACCGCCTGTATCCGCTTTTATTCTAGAGATCTTCAGTATTCAAATAAGGATTTCATTGAAAGAAACCACCACTCGTTATCAGCCTGTTCCTCTTTGTAATTTTCTCTCTCGGTTCTCACTTTTGACTTTCGTATGATAAAATCGTGCCCTTCCAGCCATACAATCCCTCCCAGTGCTATTGTAACTCTCAGCCTCACAATAAACATACATTGCGGCGTCGACTATCTACCGACTTCGCCTTATTTGCGTCAATCCAGCCACTTCGTATTATTATTATTATCTGCGCACCCCCGCGCGGCGGCCGGACTGCGGAAGCAGAGTATATTGTTTTTGCCGGCGTGTGTGTGTGTGTTTGTGTTTGTCAACAAAATTACTCGAGAATAGACAAACGGATCGTTGAGAGACCCGGCAGGTCGGTTCATATGATGGTTATCCCAAACTGACTCGATTTTTGGACACCTTGATTGTGAAGAATTAACGAAATGGCTCAAAATAATGTATTATCCCATGCTGAAAGATAGAGAATTGTTGGTGATAAAAATGCATATTTTTTACGACAGGTCCCGCTACCATAGCAAACATGTTTTAAAGAAAAATAATGACAGGGCCGCGTTCAACATTAGCTATCGGGCCGATCGGTATTTAGCGATACATATCAACCTACCTTCATGTCAGACCGATTGGCAAATAAGCGATTTTTGATTTGCCGGCGAATCTTTTTTGATTTGCAAAAAATTTCAATTTGCCAGAAAACATGGCGGTGCCCTGTGAGGAGATCACCACCGCGGAAGAGCTACAAATGGGAGTAAAATTCGCCGTCAGCTATACGAAAATTAACAGTGAAGCCATTATTCATAGTAAATAAGGCGGTAGCGTAAAGGTAGTGCAGATTATACATACGTCTACTTCAGCCATACCAAGGTCACCGGTTGACGGTCCAGTTTTGATGTTACCGAGCAGCTGACTGCCGATTTGCGTTCCGTCGAAAATCGTTCAACTCTGGACCGTTTTGCGTCTTCTGATTGGACAAAACAAATCCTTTTCCGTTCTGTGAAGTTGAACGAGAGACATATCTCTTGATCAGTAAACACCTGCTCTCGTGAGCTAAAACGAAACAGTTGCCATGGATACTCAGCTTGACTTTCGAGCGAGAAAAAAGAACACTCACATCCCATAAACCTGTTGTTTAATGTTCGTTACGTGCGCAGAGTGTGTGCGTGTTTTCGGAGCCTTTCATTGTACTTGCACTAGAATCATTTCTAAGGACAGAGCGTCGGGAAGATAATATTACTAAGCTTGCGCTTATCGGCATTCGTTTATCAGTGGTAGTAGATTATTTTTAACTTTATATGCAACAAACAACTGTTCATAGATGGCTCTGGCAGAACAATTGGCGAATAATCTGCAGGAATTAAATATTCAGAACTCAGAAAATAATTACCGGCGATTTCCAATTAATAATGAGAGAAGAGTTAATAACGATAAGAATAAACATACATGAAGAGTTCGACACAATGAAGCCCCAGAACGTTCTCTTAAGGTTTTATTAATTCTGCGTAAATACAATAGCTACATTTTAGTGAGGCAACGCCATTATTCTAATCTAAACACACATCCAGTAGAATTGCCTGTCAGGGAAATACCAGAAAAAGCTACAATCATGTTACCTATTAGAATAGAACGAAGGTATCAACAGAAAGCTCAGTCTCAAAGTTATTGTGAAACCAGCAACAGAAAGCTCAGTCTCAAAGCTATTGTGGAACCAGCTATTTCTTGCAGATGAACGCGTATGGAGAGGCACAGTCATCAGTCAGCCACAGTCCATCAATAGGGTCCAGAGACACGCATGAGCTTTCCTCAGGTGAAAGTGGAGGCTCTCCGGACGCTCCCCAGTTCTTGAAGCCGTACTCTGTTTCGTCGTCCCACAGGCACTGGCCTTGCTCTTCCGAGCATCTGAGACCGGTCCACAGCTTCACAGAAGATTCTGTCCCAAGTACTTCGATAAAGGCTTGATCCTCGAAGCTATGGATACTAACCAGATGAGAAGCAGATTTTAGACAGGTGCTATGGGCATCCGACCAATTAGATGGGACGTTGTGGAGCATGTAACAGTCCTTTCCATTCTTCAACCACCCATCGGGACACAGGGACAAGGGAGCTGGAGCCACAGTTTCTGGCCGCTTACAGGCAAACATAAGGTCCATACCACAGTTCACTGGATTCCAGGAGCCGTCGACGAGACTCTGAGAAACACAGCTGCCCTCTTCTGACACAGGATCATCCTCCGAGAAGTGTTGGTAGTCTACAGATGATCCGTCCTCCCACTCGTCCAAAGATCCGGAGTTGAGAGAGCTCAGGCCCAGCCACACGGAGACGTTAGAATAATTAATCTTCATTTGAACTTTCAGGAATATATTCTCTGTAGAACTGTGAATGGAGACAAGGTCGGCGCCCAGATCGTTACAGGCAGCGGAGGCGCCCTCATACGGCATGCTCCAGGCAGTGTCCACGAGATAACACATGTCTCTGAAATGATACCATGTGAACGGCTGGTCTGGGATGTCACATACCACGCCTGTTGCATCGGCAATCCCATCTTTTTCACAGGTATATGGATACGTATTTGAACAGACATCTGTTACCCAATGGTGGCCGTCTGAATCGTGATGCTGGGCGACGCACTGCTGCCAATAATCTGACTCTCTATCTATGAAATCATCATATATTCCCAGCTCAGTCCCAGTCACCCAATAATAAGTGTACTGATCGTATAGCTGTTGATTATTACTCAAGCCTATCCAATTGATGCTGTGTTTGTTAGGAAACTCACGGAGGAAAGAGTCCTCTTCAGGCGACTGCACAGTGACCAGATAGGATCCTTCCTGCGCGCATGTCCTTGTGGAATTTTCCCAAGTTCTTTCATCGTCGCCAGAGAAACGGTAGCATGAACGGTGAAACTGAGTCCATCCAGACTTACATGTTGGGCCCGATGTTTGCTGACAGATGAAAGGATTAAGGATAATCTTTGTGCTGTGAATCCACGCGAAATCTGCGGGTCCATAGAGGACAGCCGCGAGGTCTTTTCCGTGCTGATCGAAGCGGTGGTCCCAGTAGCTGAAGGAGATATTCGTGCCGTCCACCCACTGCCACTCGCCCTCAGCATCCTCCGACAGTCCCAGCCAGAAACCGTAAGTCGGAAACTCCGCCAGAAGTACTGTGAGAGCCTGCTGCTCCTGGGCGTCCATCACGGTGATCAGTTGACCTCCATCCTTGCTACACTTATCCTCTGCCTCTGTCCATGTCCCCCAGGAATCCACGGAAGAAACTACTTTGTAGCACTTATGGCCCACTTTTTGCCAGTCTTTTCCTCCGGGACATGCGGAATAATCGCTTACCGAACACGACACAGCAAGCTTTAGTGAGCAATCGTCAGCATAAAGTGATGACTCATAACCATATCCGTAGTCTGTGTAACGAACGCAGTTTGTAGATGCGTCTACATTCTCTATAACGCCAGTCTCTTCTTCACCATCCAACCACGAGAATCGATCCGTTGTTTTGTTTCTGTGTAACCCTATCCAAGCTTCGTAACTGTAATCGTGCGTTATTACTTGACGGAGTATCGAGTAGTCTGGGGAATGATCTACTGCTAAAGAGCCTGCAAACTGCTGGCAAAATAATTCGGCATCGTCCCAAACCAGCTGAACATTAGGAAACAACTTATACCAGACGTCGTCGATGAGAGTCCAGTCACTCTGGTGTGCGGGAGAGCAGTCGACTGGTGGAGAGAAGGCAAGAAGAGCAGCAGAAAGCAGCAACAACGATAGACATCCGGTTGTCATAGTGGCCCCTAAGAATAGTGTCAGCACTGTTGTCGGAGTAGACAGCCCATAGACGGGCACTGATCGCTGTTGTACACTAAATATCTGCTCTATGATGCAGCCTTATATAATAGCCAGCGAAAAAAAACTGAGGGAACGGTAGCGTTAACAGGATACAGGCTGTGAAACACACACCTGGGCTGGTACAAACTATCGAGCAAAAAACCTTCACGGAAAGTTGTTTCCGGTAACAAATTAACACAGCCATAGCCATCGCAAAAGTAAAAGAGGTTAGGGAAGATAGACGGATAAAAATAAAAAGAGAGAGAGAAAGAGAGACAGACAGATAGAGAAAGAAAGTCAGGCGCCTGGAATAGAGATAGGATGAATCAAACAGAAAAGGCGTGTGGAAGAGGGAAGGAAATAAAATGACAGAGAGAAAAGAATGTGACATAGAACGATCTTAGTACATAGATGGGCGCAAAAGAATAAAGAAAGAAAGAAAGTGGAAAAGAAAGAATGAAAGAAAGAAAGAACAAAAAGGAAAAAGAAAGAAAGAAAGAAAGAAAAATAGATAGAAAAAGAAAAAAATGAATGAAAGACAGAAAGAAAGGAAAAACAAAAGACAGAAAAATTGAAATAAGCAAAAATTAATGAATGAAAGAAAGAAACAAAGAGAGAAAGAAATGAATGAAATAAGAATAGGATTTAGGGAAGAATGGAACAAAGAAAGAAAAAGAAAAAAGAAAGAAAGAAAGCAGGAAAGAAGGAAGGAAATGAGAAAAGAAAGAAGGAAATGAGAAAAGAAAGAAAGAAAGTACGAAAGAAAGAAACAAGGAAAGAAAGAAAAAAAGTAAGAAAATAAGAAAAGGAAAAATAAAGCAGGAAAGAAAAAAATGGTCGCGGGAAGAGAGTGAGAGGCGAAGACTAGTAGTCACGGGAAGAGGTAGAGAGTGATGTGGAGACTCGTGAGAGTGAATGCGTGACAAAGAGAGAGAATGAAGGAGAGATACGTATGTATATATATATATATATATAGATATATATAGAGAGAGAGATAGGGAGCAAGAGAAAGCGGGAAAGAGAGAGAGAAAGAAAGAGAGGGAGAGAGAGAGAAAGAGAGAGAGAAAGAGAAAGAGAGAAAGAAAGAGAGAAAAAAGGAAGAGAAAAAGAGACAGAAAGAGAGAGAGAGAAAGATAGAGAGAAGAGAGAGAGGGAGAGAGAGAGAAAGAAAGAGAGAGAGAAAAAGAGAAAGCTAGTGAGACGGAGACTGGCGGTTACGGGAAGAATGGGAGAAGAGAAAATATGAGTGGAACAGCACTAAAGGAGTGGGGGGACCGGAGAGGCCCTTGGCGCCCAAATCCCTCCAGATTTTTTTACAGTTTGTAAAAATGCAATTTCCGGCCAACATGAGTTTTGCCAGCAAAGTCAGAGTTGCAATACCTATAATAGATAATTAATGCGGACATTTTTTATTATGCTCCCAAGATAATTTTGTAGAAAAAATGTTTTTGCACAATTTAATGGAGAGGACATAACAATTGGGATAACATGCCCAGTGTGCTTGTTTTGAGGAATTGTTTTTACGGATGTTAACTTTATTTCAATCGTACGACATCCATATAATGGCTATTCTTGTCGAGTGTAACGAAGAACACATATAAACATAACTATATACACATGTACAAGAAAATACATCAAGGTTAGGTTATTGGAAAAGTTGGAGTGGAATACAGTGGTGACGTCGCAGGGCAGTTAAGCAGCGCCTGTCTACCACTGCAGCCGGGAAAATACAGTTTAGAAAGCGAGACGCGGGGGAATGGGACAAAAATGAAGAATGGAGTGGGTGGGTGGGAGTCAACTGAGTCAAAAAGAGCTGTTGAGAGCCGCAGTGAAGATCATCGACTTTTCATGGAAATCCACATCGGACTGCCCACTGCAGCTGATTGTTGATTCGAGGGGCGCTCCACGAAGATCTCTGTGAAGAGCTGCTTGGCCGAAGTCGATTTGGCAAACTCGATCCATGATTCAGTAAGCACGAAGATCACTTGTCAGGAACGGAACGCAGTTCACCGAGCAGCAGGCTCGTCGAGATGGTGTTGACCATTGTTAAACGTTGACGTCACAAACATAAACAAAATTAATGAGAGGTAGCCTAAAAACCGGGAGAAGTCTAAAATTTCGAAGACTGGTTCCCTCTGTGTGAAGCTTGTAAGCCGTAGGGAGATGAATTCGGCGTAAATGCTGATAATTAACGGTAGGCTGTAACTTAGTAGGTTTTGAGTCATGTGCTCAAAACCTAGAAAATTTTACAATTTTAATGGGAATCAGTGGCGCATGGTTGTGACAAACAATCCGAGGCCGAGGCGGGTTGCTCTCCTACAAGCTACAGCGACGAAGTTTATCGCAGTAACTGTAGTTGTAATGATTTATTGTCCTTTTTTAAAAAGTAGGAATGTATTGATGTAACAAAATAACTACTGAGTAGCATTGCATTATTTCAGTCACATGTCTTTATTCCTCGATTTCACCCCCACTTTATTACCTTATAATTCCTGCCTAGTGTATAGTAATGCTCAGTAGCAGCATCGAACCATCGATTTGAGAAAATATCCCATTATAATCTGGCAAACTAAAATAAGGTAATGATACTTGTCTGCATAAATTCCATGTCACAATCATTGGTATCCTTCATGAGGAATATTTTCAGAAATATCCATACCAACGAAATTATATTTAGTTTGCGTTTTTAACATAGCGCAGGTACAATCACGGCTTTCGGCCCCATGAGCCCTCATTCCACCGTGCTGGACCATGCATGGGTTCCGGCGTCTGGAGCAGGTGTATACCTGAAATAGCCATCAGGGCGGACACTATGGAATGTTGCACGTCTTCCTAATTGGCCAGAGGGCAGTGTAGCCTACGCCGGTGTCCCTAAACAACATCACTTGATGGCATTTGACGACATCGTTGATATTATTGGCGTATTACGGTCACATGCTAGAATACAACAAGGTAGCTAGAAAGTGGATGTTAGACGTTGTATTACATCGTTCGCTTTCTGGGCAGCTTCGACAGGCATAATAAGCCTCCAGTGTTGTAATAATGCTGGGATAGGAGGGGGGTAGGGGGGAGGGGGAACAAGTCGAAGAACTTGTGAGTTTGCCTGGCAGATGGAGGCGGGAAGGAAGAGAGTGATTGAGAGATGTGGGTGACGTAAATATGGTTGGAAGGACGGGAAATGTTATCCGTTATCATGCAGTATTATTGAAGCAGAGTTATTAAGGAACGGATGTCACGTGGGGGCTTTGTTACAATTTCTGGCAAAGAATATTCAGGAGTCTCAAATGCATACATAATAATTCTGGGTTTATAATTAGTGTGGATAAGAAAACTGTCACCAACTATGTATGTTTCACAATACAAAAGTTTTATTCTGATTATACGTGTCGCTGCAATATACGAGTTTACGTGAGCTATCCGCTATTTTAGCTAGCTTGCCCGCTAGTGCTATCGAACAATAATTTATTATTATTTTGAATGAATGAACTAGGGAGGGTTTAGATTTATTATTATTATGAATGAAGGAACTAGGGAGGGTTTAGATTTATTATTATTATGAATGAAGGAACTAGGGAGGGTTTAGATTTATTATTATTATGAA
>JANVCE010055563.1:0-11052 GCA_025388665.1 Epizoanthus planus
TGATAACTAAGAAGCACCAAGCGAGCCAGGTTAACTATTTGAATAAAAAGCCGTCCTTTTATATCTTTAGTAGAGATACAGTTACTGAGAACAGTAGCAGTTGCTGAGAGCCGTAGCATCACAGGACGTCTAATTAAACAGCCTCCATTTCCATTCTTCCATTCTGCTCATGTAGTTGCTCTTAAAACTCAACTAAGATGATGCGATGCAACAGATGACATCATAAGTATCTCGACTGTGTGAATAGTGCTTAGTACAAGGGAAAGTAAAGCCATCATTCATAGAGCGTGAAACAATATAGTGTAGAAACACTAATAAACTTGTGTTTCTCGATGAAATGCAATTTACCTTTGCGATAATATTAGCAACAAGAGTTATTTAACTGTAAATTCACAGACTAAATCCTCAGAATTAAAGTTTTATTAATACTCTAATCTAAGATTTAGCGTTGTTGTATACTCCTCCTCCTCCCCCCTGTACATAACGACATCTTTCCGCTCTTGCGCAACTATGACTCGCCAAAGTCCGCAAAGGACGCGAATGAATAGTGCTTACAAGGGTAAGTAAAGCCATTGTTTATAGAGGGTGACAATAATAAACAATAATAAACTTATGTTCCGTGATAGAATGAAGTTTACATTTGTGGTACATTAACGACAAGAGTAATTTCAATATATATATATTCTTAGACAAATCCTCAAAAATTATTCCAATGCAAAAATCTAGGATTGTACACTCCTAGTCTGCACATAGCGATAATTATCCGCTCTTATGCAACTATGACTCACCAACATCCACAAACGATGCAAACGGAAGTAATTGTTACGTTCAAGGCATGAAATAGCTACACAAGCCGTTTGTGGAATAGGAAAAGTAGGGTAACTATTACGTAATAGCATAATTGCTAACATTGTTTCACTCTCAATGCTAACGAACAAATAATGAAGAGCAAGAATATAAACAATGGGCGTTTTCTCTCTTAATTATTCACTTGCTGCTATTGTAAGAAAGAAGATAAAACGGAGCAACTGAAAGTTTTGCAGCACAAACGAGACATTCAAGTTTCAGCAAACATCGAGTTTCTATTTCCACTGCTTCTCTACATCTACAAGAATGGGTGACTGGGCAATTACAGTTGTGAACAAGACAGGTGATGGACCTAACCTCCCACAAGATGTGAATTTCATGTTGTTCCAAACCGCACCTGAGTTGACCGTTAACAGCTGGTCCTCAGCGTGGAGAGTGTCAGAAGTCGGGTACCAAGCCCAGGTTGGCCCTATAATACTTCCAACTAAAGTTGAGTTCTATATTTTAGACACAAGCCACGGCAGTCCTCGTCAGACAGGGCCTTTCGATGTTGCCTTTGGAGACACAATTGAAGTGACACAGGAAAGTACAGATGCACCCCCCAGCGTGACACTTACAACCGAGAAAGCCCCCGAAGGTCAGATGAAAGTGATTAATGTATCGGGAAACCCAAAGCCGCTGGAGTTTGCTCTCTACAAAGATGGCAGTAAGATTCTCTCGTACAAGAATGTGACCCCGGCCGAGGCTGTTTATCTGGCTGTCAAATCAACCATCTACATTGCGCAAGTGCAGAAAGGTTCCATGCATCAGGGAGAAGACTTCGAAGCCATTGTTCAGTCAGCAAATGCTACGCAGTTTGAATTATATGCTCTCAAGCCTATCGTGAATATCAGTGTGTTGAAGAAACCATCCGGAGAGATATATTTCCAGGAGCTATCAACTACTGGGACAGATATCGATTGTGCGATGTCGAGAAATGATGCATTGTTCCAGAAGGTGATTTCTTAGAATACCATAGTTTTAGATATATATATATATTATTATTATTGATAGATTATATCCTTAGTCATTTTAAATTCTACCTATATATATTTGTACACGTTCGTATTCTTAACGAGCTTACAGCTCACCGGCGACACGTGTTTAAATAAAGTTATTATTATTATTATTATTATTATTATTATTATTATTATTATCAGTGCGCAGTCACTGAAGCGACCCAATGCTGTTTTATTCTCTAAGCAATTCCAGTTCAGCGTGTAAAATAGAATGCTGTTTGGAGTTTTATTTTATAAGGTTTCTGTTTTAGACTGTGCTTTCAAAACAACATTTATGACTCACCGAGCTTAGATGAATCAATAATACTTGATCGAGTCTAAATGAACGCAAGCAGATGGAGCGAAAAGCGGTAATGCCAGTTAAAGGCGATAAAACCTACTACTACGCGGCTCCCATAGCCGCAGCCCTATTGTTCTTGCGGCTAGTTCTTACGCGAAGCGTTACTTAAAATGCTAAACAAGAAACGAATAATGCTGTCTCAAATTAAACAATTAGTGTCTGTACTAAAGAGGAGTTTTTCTCTCTGGGGATGTGACGAAGTGTCCGTTGTCCTTATTAGAGAGAGTCCGTATCATGGAGATATTTCTTTAAGCAAATGAGTGAGCATTTTCCCCCGACAAAAAAAAGGGTCTGTAATAGACAGATGTCCGTATTAGAGAAGTGTCCGAACCGAGACGTTCGACTACATATTATACTCTTTAACTTAGTTTATAATTTAGCTTTTTGTTAATACTATTGTAACTTTACACACATTTAGTTTTCAACTGTAAGATGTAAATATTAAATAAATTATAGTAATTATTTACCTATCTGAGTAATAAGGAAGAATCGTCTCGAGACGGCTGGTATGCTTAAATCTTTGGAGCTTTTTCAATACAATGTCAGCTACTAAAAGATTATTCTGGTAAAGCGCTATGACATAATAGCACAAAGCACAAACATAGTACTTGTGAATAGATCTGGTTCATTGTCGTAGGTGTCAAGGACACGCCATGGGATTTCACTGAGATGAATAAGAAAGTTTTTACATAAACTTTTGTCAGAGGGCGGCATGAGTTCGTAAGTGTAAACCGCACTTGTTTGATTTCAGATTTGAACTTTGTCTAAACACAAAAATACCGAGATAGAAACATTTAGATCATATACTTAGTGACCTTAGTGAGCAAGTTAAATGTTCTGATTGAGTACATCGGTTGATCAATAAGCAAATTACTGCAAACGATCTTGAGATCTCCGTGATGTAGGAAGAGTGATCCATTACAACAACAACTTTATTAGCGAAATTACATAATTACGGTTTATTTTGCCGCCGGCGGCTAGCTACACAAATTGTGCGCTTTGAGTTGTTGTTTCTAGCTCGAGTTGTTGCTTGTAGACTGGTTAAACACGTCAACCCCACCGATGACATGTACTTCTCTGCTTTCTGCAGATATAATTTAATGTTACTTGTGAGTTTATTCAGTTTAAAACTGAAGCAGCAACTTTCGCATAGAGACAAGATAACAGCAAAGGAACGCAGCGGTGTAGGTCAAGCTGAAGACAGATCTGCTCCATTTCGTACTGACTTCAAGTCACAGCTGCACATTCAATGCAGACAAATAGATAAGATGATAATTCAGGCTGTAACCAGAAATATTAAGTTCCAACCAATTTTCGACTAACCAAGTCAGATCAGTAAGAGTCAACATGAGATGGGCAACATCGCAAATGCATCCTATAATGAATGCGCATACATGTATGGCCGCAAAGTGCGATGCGCAGGCCCAGTATAAAAATGGGCTGAGCCTGCGCATATCATTATGGGCCTGCGCCTGCGCATATCATTATGGGCCTGCGCCTGCGCATATCATTATGGGACTGCGCCTGCGCATATCATTATGGGACTGCGCCTGCGCATATCATTATGGGCCTGCACCTGCGCATATAATTATGGGCCTGCGCCTGCGCATATCATTATGGGCCTGCGCCTGCGCATATCATTATGGGCCTGCGCCTGCGCATATCATTTTGGAGCTGCGCCTGCGCATATCATTATGGGCCTGCGCCTGCGCATATCATTTTGGGCCTGCGCCTGCGCATATCATTTTGGAGCTGCGCCTGCGCATATCATTATGGGCCTGCGCCTGCGCATATCATCTTGGGGCTGCGCCTGCGCAAGTCGTAACGTGCATGAAAAGTTACAAGCCTCCCCCCCAGATCATTCTTATATTGTAAAATATTACTCGTGGCTTTTCAGAAGCTGGTGAAAAGTTGCATGTTTACTATTATTATAATGCTGCATGTTTTACAAAGCTTTAAATTATGGTTTTCAATGATAACAACATCGGTGACACGACGAAATCATATTTATTCGTACCAATGACTTATAAAATTATTACAGTAATTAAAAGTGCGGGTACGCTAGAATTATGCTGGAATCGTAGGATGCTTTTCCTTTCGAGATAAAATCACCAAGTTGCAATTTCTTTCACGAAGATCGTTAAACATTAATGACATTTAGACAAGAAAATCGACTGATCTTTTTGCGAGTTTCGGCAAGTGTCGTCTAAAGCATTTTGCGGTAAAAACTTCCCATGTTCTCTCCGACCTTTTCTTCCCCAAGCAAATACTTTGGTGTCAGGAATTCCTTCCGTCTCGATAAATAAAACACCAACAACTTTGAGTCCAACGAGTCAAATTTAATAAACTTAAATAGCTTATAGAATACATTTGTTTAATACTTCAAAACCAGTTTGTTCTCCATTAACACTGACGAAATTATAATTTTCGAGGCAATAGCTTGGCGATTCTTACTTCATTAGAATGTATTCTGTACTAGGTTGACCTACAAAATTCCAAGCTTTGAGCGGGGCATGTGTGAAAAGATCCCGCTATTTGTTTTAAAGATAAAATAATCGGGGAATCTTGTAGCAGAGCAAAGTGTTATAAGTTATCATATCGAATTAACTAAAACCTGTAACGTAAGGAAATAATACGACACCTATCGTTACTTCAAAAGGTTTGAAGACTTTTCCCGTTGAAATACGTGGGTTCAGTACTTGTTGGCCAAGCGACTATTTGTCCTTGCGGTGCTGCTTGGCTTGAACGGCTTCTGCATAAAAGTACAAATGTTTAGTTATAATGGTAACTTATGTCAACTACAACAAAGCACAAAGATTATTCGACATTTGAAACTTTCTACTTAAATGACAAATGAAAAAGGCTCGGTACAATACACGCTCCCACTGTTTCGCGGGGATTCTGTAAACCACTGAATTCTCATAACAGTTGAAACTAACCTAGTTCGATCGGTGCCTATATAAACTGGAACTTGTTGGTCCAACCGAGAGCTTAGGATCTTTGTTCTTCACTTTACTTTGACACTCGGACTTGAAGAACTCCAACTTTCCATTTTCAAGTTTAGCGTCTCAATCAATCTCAAGTGATGCACACAGTCGGTGGATATGAGATCATTTGTATTGCCGTGTTTTTACACATGCGCACCCATTCCTGTTTCACCATTCACATTTCACCTTCTCCGTGCTCATAGCTATTTGCACGTTTAAACCGAATCAAGCTACAGTCATATAATATCCACTGGAACAATGGAAAATAAAGTTAATTGTGTTTTGAATGGAGTACGATCGCAGAGGGTTGTTGCGAATTGAATTGAAGGAATCTTCGGACACAGCTTAGATTCCGTAAATGATCTGTGACTAGAAAAGTTTGTTTAACTATCGTTTCGTATCGCATATATTATCATTCAAGTCATTCAATGAAATATCGCACCTGCACCGCACACATATGCAGTGATGGGCTTAGTCCCTTTGTAGATTAAACATTTAGATTTAGAATGGAAATTAGTTGCTATCGCAAATTGTTGAAATACAACTGATTGGAATATTCAACCCCGGCATTCCTTGTTCTTGTGACGCTCAGTTAACTTTTTGTTTCATATTTGTTCAGCAAAGTTGAGGAGGTTGACCTGATTCTTTAGGAAACTAAGCCCATACAAGATCAAAAGCTTGACGTAAACAAATAAATCGATAGATGAAACACAAGATATACAATAAAAACAACAAGAACAACAAGAACAACAACGATGACATTTATAGTTTGTGATTAAATTAAATTAGATGGGGTGCGGGGGGTGGGGAGCAGCTGGGGGATGGGATTGGAGCAAATGCATTTTCGTTTGTTGAAGTTTCAGCAACTCCTCTGATTTTTGTTGTGCAAATTCATTGCGGGCATCGATCAATTTTTTACAGGAATTTGTATTAAAGAAATTATATATAATTTCTTTAATACAAAATTCCGCTTTTGTCTGTAAAAAATTGATCGATGCCCGCAATGAATTTGCACCCTTCCCCCAGCCACACCACCCGCCCTAATTAACGACTGGACTCTTAATGTGAGAAATTCAGTGTACTAGTTACGCCATTTGTTCAATTTGGAGACCATTTTCCCTGTCCTTTCCTCAAAGCACAAGTGGTTTTTCTGCAAGAGAATTGAGATGGCTGCTATCTCTGCTGCTCTCCATTTTAATATGGGCTCGCAAACCAAATCAAAGAGCATGGAGCTGGCTGATACCAATTAACTACCAATAATTACCATAAACTGTTTTCCCGCTAGCTCTGTCAACCACAGCTACCATCAATGAGCTGGTGGTAGCCTAAACTCTCGCAACCTGTCCTGGGGACTCAGCCAATCCTTGATATGAGACGAAATCGCAGTATTTAAAGGGGCTATGGCACAGCTCATTCAAGGTATTTTGCGATATACGAAATTCTCCACAAATCAAAGGAAATACAAAAATAACAGGTTACCATGGTAGAAAAACATAAGAGAGATTACGATAGGTCGTAAAGGAACGTGGATGGTTAAAATTGGGGAAGATTAAAACGGATTACAAACTCTCAATTTAATTTCGGTCCAGGCTAGACATTAAAGGCACTGTGTTTTCATTATATATAACCATTTCATCATTTTTTGTTATCCTAGCAATAATCTGAGACTGAAAAATCTGAGACTGAAAAATCTGAGACTGGAAAATCTGAGACCAACTATACTTTGGTTCGGTGAAGCACTGCAGCAAGTTTTTCCATTTTTGAGGTGCGACAAACGACCAAGTAGTTCAGCTCCTCCCTATTTACCGAAGTCAAAGAGGGGAAAATCGTCAGCCAAGTCGTCAGTTAAGTCGTCTTCGATCGCTCATACATCCAAACCCAGATTGCAAGTCAGAGTGTACCGACTCATCGCACTCGTATAGCCTTGGAGAATGACAGCTTCGTCGTGCATAGGCCGGCCCTGCCTACCGACGTTATATAACTCTAATCTGGCACTCCTTTGTACTGTGTTTCAAGCCATATATTACCAGGATCTACGCGCAGAATAAAAGCGATACACTCTTCTTTTTTTTTTTTATAAGAACGTCTTATTTTTGGGCCGAGGCTGAATGTTCTTAAATATTTTGGTGATTTTAGCCTCAAATGTTCTTAAAATATTCTTAATATAATCATACGTATTTGGTGTACTCATTTTCTTTTTTCTCAAGCGCAAACGTTCCGGAAGCATAAAGCTATAAAGAAATCAAATATTAAAATGTCCATGTATTTTACTCTATTTTCAAACAATGTTGCACTATCGACTATTTGCCGATTCCATGATTTTGTGCCGTACGTAATGTAACAAAATAAAGTTCTCGGCCATTCCTCAGCCTCGGGTGTGTTCTTAGCATGTTCTGTAATTTTGGCCGATTTTCAGCCTGTCGTTCTTATAAAAAAGGTTCTGATAAAAAAAAGAGTGTATTAAAATACACGTCAGTTTAGATATCGTATCGAAGCACATGTGTCCGATAACAATTTTCCCGTCATGCATGGCAATTTAATAATACTACATGTCCGCTTGGAGATACGAATATATCTCCGGGCGCCCTTGTAATACCCTCTGTTTATATAGTGCTACAATTAACCGTTCTTATTCATATCCTATTTTAATGTTGGGAATGGAAAATATATTTGTATCCGTTGTTTAATAGGAATCAGTCTAATAAAACTTGCACTGGTTGATTTGTCCATCATTGCATTGTACCGTATCTCACATCCTCGGATGGCGAAGACAAAATGACGTCGAGCCAGATTTCCCGGAAACCAGAACGAGGTGGCAATTCTCAATATCAAAAAGTCAACAAAATTTGGCTTGGATGTTTTTCGAGGTATTTATTTTTGTTTGGTTTAAATATTATACTCCACTTTCGCCGCAAAAATACACTTCAAGTAATTCCAAATTAATTACTACGAGGTTGTAATGCGCGGGAACAGTTGTGCATATGTCCCAAGTATGAGTAAATAGAATCAGGGCCCCCGCCCTTTCATGAATCCAAGAAGTACAAAAGACACAAGTTTCTAGGGGGTCCGGGGCAACTTCCCCCCAGGAAATGTTGAACATTTAGGTTTTCTAAAGCAGCATTCCTGCGTTTTGAGTCCCTGCTGTAGCAATACTGAGTCATGATTATTACTGCAAAATGTAGCATTGTATAAAAGTTGTGATGGCCACTTTATGTATATTGTTCGCTCCTAACCAACAATCCACAAATACACCCCCTAAAGTCACACGAGAGCGACTCTATATTAACTCAAAAAAAGGTCATAGAAAATTTATTTTATTTGTGGTTACTTCTTTTGTTACATTTTGCGTCAAAATTTAATACATTTTGCGTTAACTGATTTATTGCATTTAGTGTCAAAAGTTACTACATTTTGCCTTACTTACTATTACATTTTATGGCATAACAAACACTTAAATTCAAATCAAATGTTTTAACTATTTTTTTCTTTTTTTGGAAATTGGAAATAGAACTTCGTGTCTTCCAGTTCTGTCTGTTCTCATACTCCGGTGATAAACAAATCGGACTCGTTCTGAGCGTTCGTCCAATTGCTATCGGCTCGTATGACTTGAGACCGAATTGGACATTGCCATTATAACTTATAAGACTGATTTATGTATGCATTATGTTGGTATTAAACCGATATTATCCTCTTATCAAACAGAGTTTATAATTGTATTTTGCGTCATACGTTGAAGGGGCTTGGTTAGCACTTGTTTCCATCGAACTATAAAGGGACGATTTAGGATTTCAGCTACAAGGTAGTGGTTAGGGTTAGGGTTAGGATCAAGGTTGGGGGTAGGGTTAGGTAGTGGTACCCTAACACTAACCATAACACTAACCATAATCCTAACCCTAACCCCAACCCTAACCCTAATCTTGTAGCTGAAATGCTGAAACGTCCCTTCGGTCGATGGAAACAAGTGATATAAACCAAGACCAAGGGGGTTTGGCGCCCGGAGGGTCGGCCCAACCTGGGTAAGATGTTGAGAATATTACAACAACTCAGGGGCATGAGATTCTCGCTTTGCGATTGGTTCTTTGCCATTGCCCTCTCCCCCCACCTACACCCCTCCCTCTTCCCTCGCCCTTTGTGCACCCCACTGAGGTCAGTCCCCTGGATAAATCACTGGTTATTCGGACAAATTCTTCCGTCACGGACACTATATTTTGTTTAGGAGTTTGGGTTATTTCTGATGCTCTATAAGTCTCCATACCTTGGTACAAGTAGTGGCCTGGTTCGAGTATTGAACGAATCCTCCTCGTGACTTCCTGACGTTGCACCGTAGCCTCGTTCTGGGTCTGTCTTTCTACTGCTGTAGCGTTTCTTGATTGTCTCTCTGAAGACCTTGAACCCCTCGTACAGTGCCGCCACTGCGAATACGGCCAGACACGAACCAAACATTGCTTTGAATGATAAAATGTCGAAAATGTACTAAGGACAAGAAGAATCGATTTCGACAATCACGTCGCCAAAGACAGCCTCGCGCAGAAGCCCCACACGGAGGGGCCTGAGGACAAATCTGCGGCATTCACTGTGTTCTTAAAGGGGCTATGACACGGTAATGCGCATGCTCTCTAGTCAGATCAGGAACAAAGCCTTCAAAGACATGAAACGCAAGTTGTAAGCTCAAAAGGATAACAAAAAATGATGAAATGGTTATATATAGTGAAAACACAGTGCCTTTAATGTCTAGCCTGGACCGAAATTAAATTGAGAGTTTGTAATCCGTTTTAAGCTTCCCCAATTTTAACCATCCACGTTCCTTTACATCGTCATTTTTGTGTTTTTCTACCACGGTAACCTGTTATTTTTTAGATTCCCTGTGATTTGTGTAAAATTTTCTTACATAGATTGCAAAAAAGCCTTAAATAGCCGTGACATAGCCCCTTTAAGTTAACCAATTTTTTTTAAAAGTTCAACTGAAGATATTATGTTTTCACAGGTGTAGCTGATGTTTCAATCAAGAGTCTCTCATCAGAGTTGACTAAAGTCAGAGCTTTTGCTCTGAAGTTCTACGGCTTAACACCATTAAGCACATTACAATGTTTCAAACTCACATACAATGAAAAATGTCTGCCCATTGATATCTTGAACTGAAACTCTCACTTCATCAACCACCGTTCGGTAATTTTCCAATGCTTGTGCAAACATGGTTCACACTGATTCAATATTATAAAAGACCAGGGGTTTTCAGCTGTAGACTTTGCTAAAACTGCTTCTGAATCTTTGACTAATCTACCACAACAGAGTTAGACAGATAGACTAGAAATAGTCTGTACAACTCCTGGCTTACTTAATCTACAAAACGTTTAGACTCCACAAACATTCCAGATGTACATGTACATGCACTCCAGGAGTAGATACTTTAGATTAAAAAAAACATGCTATTCCAGAAGCTTTTCAGGTTCCTGGAAAAATTACCTATGAAATTCCAGGTTTTAACAGGAATTCCAGGAATATGCAGTGTGAACCAGCTTGATTAGGGAAATTTTATTTATTAGAGCCTACATGTAGGGGCAGGGGACTGAAGCAAAATAACAGGGCGCGGGTTATCCAATTTTGAAATGCTTGGTAGGGGGCATTTAATTTGATAATACGAAGGAAGGAGAGCATACACAGTTTAATAATAGGCTTTGCGAGCATGTGTGATCCTTGTAGTAGCAATGGAAAAACAGGTAGTAATCAGATCATAAACAACTCAAATAAATGCGCGGAAAACAGTTTTTATATTATATTATTAAGTATTTTAGTGTGTGTGTGTGTGTGTGTGTGTGTGTGTGTATGTGTATGTGTGTGTGTGTGTGCGTGCGTGTGTGTG
>JANVCE010066674.1:0-10957 GCA_025388665.1 Epizoanthus planus
GTCTTGTTTTATTTGAAGTTATCTCTTCAATTTTAAAACCATTTTCCAGCAATATTTATGAAAATACTATAAAACTGACGCGACACAGCCCCTTTAATTTGTACTTTGTATAAATTTCATAGCTTGGTACCTCCTACTACTCAGTAACTCAAGCTAACTCATTTAGTTTTTATATTAAAAGAGGAACAAGCGGCTCCACCCCGTACTATCTGCAGCATTGTGAGGTCTGACAGCTGTGCAAGATCAGCCGTGTGCGGTATTTCATCTAAGTTTCAGTTTGTTTGTCTACCAAACGCCGGCCAACATGTTTATAGTCAGGTCGCTTTTCAAATACCGAATCTATCTATTAATGATTTCGGTCAGATAGTTGCCCCGTACAAGAATTTCTGGAATGTTTGGACAAAGGGAAGATACATTTTTTGATTGATCGGCAATAAGACATTGCAATTAATAAAAAAAAAACAGTAACACAACTTAGGTAGCGGAGTAAATGTACTAAATAACAAACGTGGGCAGAATATATTGTCAGTCGTGCAGCACAACTCTCACGGAATAAGAAGCAACTGAATTGACTTATCCATTCATTAGTTTATCCCACTGACGAGACCCTTCAAGGGGGATGTTGATGTCGCCTGTCACACCAAAAATATTGTAAATGTCATCTCAAAAACAAGAAAATTGAAACTGAAATGTCGCTGTCGATTTTTTTCAATTGTTCTCAGTAAACTCCTGTCGTTTGTCGTTATTTGTCAATAAGTCTGTCGCCAGTTTTTGGTGCAATTCGTTTGTCGCTTGAACCCCTTGGTAGGCCCCACTGACTTGTGATTCAGACCAAGAACTAATTACGAGCGTTTGAAGTTCGTGCATTTCTCTGAAAATAAGTAATAGTCTTTCCAAAGGTTTGGTGCGCATGCCCTTTATTTGATTTAGTATAAAAGCTATATACATACTCCCATATTCCCGAATTAAATATTTTTCCAGTTTTGCAAGCTACTCCCTTAATTATAAAAGCCTTTGGCAGCTAGGCATGCAGACATCGATGGAAGTCTGTGATATTGTGTGAGATCTCCTTTACTATTGACCTAGTTGTGCTGATCATACGCTTATTGCGTCAAATATCGGGATCAAAGACTAAGTGAATTGAAACAGACTGTGCATGATGTGTGTAGTTGAGGTTAGGTCGATTTCCTCAGTGAAAATGTACTGATTTTGCTTAGTGATGCGGGCCATGCTAATTTTAATTAGACATTGATGCTTTTACGGCAGTCAGTCGCATACCAGCTTTATTAGGGGGGGGCATTTTTGAATCAATAATCTGGTTGCTAACATGTGTATATAGTAAGAGTTCAGCTAGAATGATTAGCAATAGTGATACGAAAACAATCAGTTTGGCTGAACTAGCTACTCAGAGTCATATCTTAACACTGAAGCGCGTGACCGAGTTAAAATCAAATGAAAATACCAATTAATACAAATGACTTCCAAAAGCCTCAGCGAAAAAAAGAGACTGACATCACTCACAGGCATTTTTTTGATTTCAGGGCTCTAGCAGAAAAACACTGATAGGATTTAAAATTTCTTAGTATCATTCCAAACTATAAAATTTTCACTAGTGGGATGTGTCGTCAACCCGCATTCCACAGTACTTGTTTTAAAAATAAGCTCGATTGGTCACTAGTTCTGATCTAGCTAAATTGATCCCGTTTGTGTTTAGCCGAGATAATCAGTTCATACAATAAAACGTTCCGACTATCAAGTGACCATGGCTATTCTGTGGTCTCAAAAATACCTTTTTCGGAACGTTTATTAAAGTGCAGTCTTATACTTATACTTATACTTTTACTTTTACTTATCCATGTACTATGGTTGGTCGATCTAGTCTCGACGATATTTCAAAGTGATTTCAAAATCCTGCAAACATTTGACTCTAAATTGTGCATGTATTTTATTGCCCGGCAAAAGTCTGTTCGGAGAGCTCTAGTCTTGCCTGCAATCATCATCACTGATGAAGAGAAAGTTCAGGTGTTCTGCACGATTCCAAATGTAATAAATATATGGCAGCTGGAGTTCAGACACACGAGGTACATATTTTCAACTGGCACTGCATTGTGATATCAAAATATCGATTTCACCTGTGCCCCCACAATACTAAGTTTTGCCTAGTGTCAAGATCCCACAAGAGTTAGAAGTTACAATGCCACCTGCCTCGACATGCTTGACCTACAATTAAGATCAAAAATGTTTTCACAATTTATCAGAGTCATATTATAAAGAACAGTCGAAATTATTAATTAACATGATATGTGCATTCGAACTAGTACTTCGATCATGAATGATGCAAAAGTCTTGACTCAGTCAGCCCCTATCATATCCCTTAATGTGGACTGATACGAAAGATCATATAGCGTTGCAATTGAGTGGTAGTACAAACATTTAATATTTGGCATCGTTTGGAAATCGCTTGTTTTTCAAACATAATCATTGATCAAGACAAAGTTCAGGTGCTCGGCACTATACTGAGAGTCGCAATGTGAACAATTGGAAACGTAATAAATGTATGTGGCAGCTGGAGTACAGGTATAGCTCAGACCCAGTTTCCACTGACACTACAGCGCCCCCACAATACAAAGCTTTGCACAGTGTCAAGATCTCACAAGATTTGGAAGTTACAACGCCCATTGCCTCGATATGCTTGACCTACAATTTAGATCAATAATGTTTTCACAATTCATCAGAGTCATATAAGAACAGTCCAATATTGACATGTGCATTGGAATTTCGATCATGAAAGATGCAAAGTCTCGTTTTTTTTAAAATTTGACCAGGGCCTCGACCTAGTTGAATCGACCTATTTAAAAAACTGTGGACTGTTTATATGAAAAATCACAGTGTTGCAATTGTAGCGTAAACCTTATTTTAATACTCTTTAATATTTGGCATTAATTGAACAACTTTCAATTTTCCCTAAGAGAAACAATCACTCTCCCATGGCCAGTCGCGAATGCGTTTTTGTCTAGTTAGTGACAAGACAGATGGCCTTAGATTATTTATCCCTCAGTGTAAAAATATATGACAGGTTTGTGAGGAGTGTATGCAAGCTTATATCCTTCAGCCGCTTAATTTGTACTTTGTATAAATTTCATAGCTCGGCACCTCCCACTACTCCATAACTCATTTAGTGTTTATATTAGTTATTGGCTACATGTATTGGCTATTAGCTATTAGCTAGTAGATAGAAAAGAGGAACAAGCAGCAGCTCCACCCCGTACTATCTGTAACATTGTGAGGTCTGACAGCTGTTCAAGATCAGCCGTGTTCGGTATTTCATCTAAGTTTCCGTTTGTTTGTCTACCAAGCGCCGGTCAAAATGTTTATAGTTGTCGCTTTTCAAATACCGAATCTATCTAATGATTTCGGTCAGATGGTTGCCCCGTGCAAGAATTTTTGGAATGTTTGGACAAAGCAAAGATACATTTTTTGATTTTTGAGACCTTGCTGATCGGCAATGAGAAATTGCAATTAATAAAAAAAAACAGTAACACAACCTAGGTACCGGAGTAAACCCCGGAGTAAACGTACTAGGCCTAGGGCGCTTTCCATTTGACAGAACTGGCCAGTCTGGCTGGCCCAAGCAAATGGAATGGAACAATTTGGGGAACTGGTTTAGACCAGAACCGTCTCGCCACTGGAGTAGAAATCCTGAGTAGTTTGCCCGTTCTAGTACGAGGTTGTTGTACAGGCGTAGGACAATAAACTGCCTGGCCAGACTGGCCGGACCCGACAAATGGAAAGCGCCCTAAGTAACATACATGGGTAGAATATATTGTCAGTCGTGCAGCACAACTCTCACGGAATAAGAAGCAACTGTTGACTTATCCATTCATTAGTTTATCCCACTGACTTGTGATTCAGACCAAGACCTAATTACGAGCGTTTGAAGTTCGTGCATTTCTCTGAAAATAAGTAATAGTCTTTCCAAAGGTTTGGTGCGCATGCCCTTTATTTGATTTAGTATAAAAGCTATATACATACTCCCATATTCCCGAATTAAATATTTTTCCAGTTTTGCAAGCTACTCCCTTAATTATAAAAGCCTTTGGCAGCTAGGCATGCAGACATCGATGGAAGTCTGTGATATTGTGTGAGATCTCCTTTACTATTGACCTAGTTGTGCTGATCATACGCTTATTGCGTCAAATATCGGGATCAAAGACTAAGTGAATTGAAACAGACTGTGCATGATGTGTGTAGTTGAGGTTAGGTCGATTTCCTCAGTGAAAATGTACTGATTTTGCTTAGTGATGCGGGCCATGCTAATTTTAATTAGACATTGATGCTTTTACGGCAGTCAGTCGCATACCAGCTTTATTAGGGGGGGGCATTTTTGAATCAATAATCTGGTTGCTAACATGTGTATATAGTAAGAGTTCAGCTAGAATGATTAGCAATAGTGATACGAAAACAATCAGTTTGGCTGAACTAGCTACTCAGAGTCATATCTTAACACTGAAGCGCGTGACCGAGTTAAAATCAAATGAAAATACCAATTAATACAAATGACTTCCAAAAGCCTCAGCGAAAAAAAGAGACTGACATCACTCACAGGCATTTTTTTGATTTCAGGGCTCTAGCAGAAAAACACTGATAGGATTTAAAATTTCTTAGTATCATTCCAAACTATAAAATTTTCACTAGTGGGATGTGTCGTCAACCCGCATTCCACAGTACTTGTTTTAAAAATAAGCTCGATTGGTCACTAGTTCTGATCTAGCTAAATTGATCCCGTTTGTGTTTAGCCGAGATAATCAGTTCATACAATAAAACGTTCCGACTATCAAGTGACCATGGCTATTCTGTGGTCTCAAAAATACCTTTTTCGGAACGTTTATTAAAGTGCAGTCTTATACTTATACTTATACTTTTACTTTTACTTATCCATGTACTATGGTTGGTCGATCTAGTCTCGACGATATTTCAAAGTGATTTCAAAATCCTGCAAACATTTGACTCTAAATTGTGCATGTATTTTATTGCCCGGCAAAAGTCTGTTCGGAGAGCTCTAGTCTTGCCTGCAATCATCATCACTGATGAAGAGAAAGTTCAGGTGTTCTGCACGATTCCAAATGTAATAAATATATGGCAGCTGGAGTTCAGACACACGAGGTACATATTTTCAACTGGCACTGCATTGTGATATCAAAATATCGATTTCACCTGTGCCCCCACAATACTAAGTTTTGCCTAGTGTCAAGATCCCACAAGAGTTAGAAGTTACAATGCCACCTGCCTCGACATGCTTGACCTACAATTAAGATCAAAAATGTTTTCACAATTTATCAGAGTCATATTATAAAGAACAGTCGAAATTATTAATTAACATGATATGTGCATTCGAACTAGTACTTCGATCATGAATGATGCAAAAGTCTTGACTCAGTCAGCCCCTATCATATCCCTTAATGTGGACTGATACGAAAGATCATATAGCGTTGCAATTGAGTGGTAGTACAAACATTTAATATTTGGCATCGTTTGGAAATCGCTTGTTTTTCAAACATAATCATTGATCAAGACAAAGTTCAGGTGCTCGGCACTATACTGAGAGTCGCAATGTGAACAATTGGAAACGTAATAAATGTATGTGGCAGCTGGAGTACAGGTATAGCTCAGACCCAGTTTCCACTGACACTACAGCGCCCCCACAATACAAAGCTTTGCACAGTGTCAAGATCTCACAAGATTTGGAAGTTACAACGCCCATTGCCTCGATATGCTTGACCTACAATTTAGATCAATAATGTTTTCACAATTCATCAGAGTCATATAAGAACAGTCCAATATTGACATGTGCATTGGAATTTCGATCATGAAAGATGCAAAGTCTCGTTTTTTTTAAAATTTGACCAGGGCCTCGACCTAGTTGAATCGACCTATTTAAAAAACTGTGGACTGTTTATATGAAAAATCACAGTGTTGCAATTGTAGCGTAAACCTTATTTTAATACTCTTTAATATTTGGCATTAATTGAACAACTTTCAATTTTCCCTAAGAGAAACAATCACTCTCCCATGGCCAGTCGCGAATGCGTTTTTGTCTAGTTAGTGACAAGACAGATGGCCTTAGATTATTTATCCCTCAGTGTAAAAATATATGACAGGTTTGTGAGGAGTGTATGCAAGCTTATATCCTTCAGCCGCTTAATTTGTACTTTGTATAAATTTCATAGCTCGGCACCTCCTACTACTCCATAACTCATTTAGTGTTTATATTAGTTATTGGCTACATGTATTAGCTATTAGCTAGTAGATAGAAAAGAGGAACAAGCAGCAGCTCCACCCCGGACTATCTGTAACATTGTGAGGTCTGACAGCTGTTCAAGATCAGCCGTGTGCGGTATTTCATCTAAGTTTCCGTTTGTTTGTCTACCAAGCGCCGGCCAACATTAACAACGTTTAGTTTTCAAATGCCAAACCTAATGATTTCGGCCAGATAGTTGCTTAGTGCGAGAATTTCTGGAATGTTTGGAGAAATGGAGTAGACGTTTGTTTTTTGCTTTTTGGTAAATGGCAACTCCTGAAGATACTGATCGCCAATGACTGAACGAGACGTTTCAATAAGTATAATACAGTATTATTTATTGTCCCTGTTAAAAATGAGCAAAAGAAAATAGGTTGCTAAACAATTTGAGGACATCAACCCAGCGTAAACCCGCACACATTCAATCTGTTTTCATATCCCGATATACGAAGTGTTCTAAAATTTCACGAAAGATAGTTCTTATCTCAATCAGCTGTAAAAATAATCATAGGTGCACATTTTACCGCGAATATGACGGTATCATGCATCATGCACACAGGCCATCGCATAAAAAAATTCATTCTATTACAAGAAGTAAGTGTTTATTATGTGCAATCTTTCGTGTTAGGCTTTTTCAGTTATCTTCCCACAGTCCACTCCTTGCTTGATCTCGCAAATGTTCAATAAGAGCAGAAGTCATCAAAATTTTTAGAACCAAAATGTTTACATAGTATTTTCTAGGACGGTGTAGAAATAAAGAACCTATCCCAGGAATTTCGAAAAGACAGCTCCGTTCGCATTTGAGTACTATTAGAAAAATCAGCTGTGTTTGTATTACGCGAATTTGGCGGCAATCAGCGCAAAACAAATGGCATGGCAGCACCCTTAATTGCATTTGATTATCATGTAACCATTTTTATCATCTTTAGAACTGATAAAACAATTCAAGGTATCGAATTCATTTGCATTATTATGCAATGCTGTCAACGTATGCATGTAAGCCCGTTTTGATTTGTTTTCACGGTGTACACGTGGGGGGGATCAAACCCACAATAAATTGAAGTTCTTTGGCCGAGAACTCTAGTCGCCCACAGGTTAATCGGGGAAGGAAGTTGGTTTCTGCATATAGAGGTTGGCGATATTGGTAATTTGACGTATTTTACACATTTTTTCGTTTCGTTCTTCAACTGAACTATTCAAAATAGCAACTGTGAACGTAGTAATATTTTTTTATTGTTTGTGACTCACTTCCTCTCTATATAAGCTATAGTATATTGAAAGAATCTGAGACGCCCTTTAAGTCGTCTTTCCTTCACCCTCTGTATGGAAACCGACTTCCCATCCTCGGACCTGCCAGAGGCGACTGGAGAGAAAAGAGCGCTCAGAAACTGCTGACATATTCATCAGGTATTATTCTTTCGGTGTGTAATTGCTGAGTTTGAGTCTCTCTACTTTGCATTTTAGTGGGAGGAAATACATATAAAAGTTATTTTTATGATGTGCACAATTAGAAACACCAGAAAAATATGTCAATGAATCAGTACTAATTGACCATTTTTTTGCAATAGAAAAGGATTCCGTACATCCGATCCGCCACTGGTGGATTTAAGCTCGAGCACTGCTGCATTATAGGTTCTGCATTTCTCTTAAAGTCCAGTCTCAAAACTTTATATTATATTCTATTTGTTTTGCTTACAGCAATGGAAATAAGGCGTGGACGTAAGTGTAACACCTCGGATCCGATCCAAGAAGCAAAGAAATTTGTCAGACTGAGAAGGGACCAGGACGGGTTCTTAACTAAAACTATTCCCATAGAAGGTGAGTATGCCATATTGTAGTCAGCGTGAAAGCAGATTCTTGCTGTTTAGTATGACGCCCCTTGTTGCATGTATCTGGCCGGTATCAGGAATTCGTATCGCGATCGTTTTCTTCAATACGACAAAGCGAAGAGTGCCGGAATTAATTTTGGCGGGAAGCTAATTTTTCTTTCGATGAAGAAACTGCCGTTTTGACCAGAGAAGTTTGATATCATTTGCTATATTTCGCGTATTTCACTACTCAGTAAATCTACTGCTGGTTATAATTTAGCGGGCCTAGAACTCCTTATTTATAAATTATATCTCGATATTCAAGAAAATATCAGATTAGATACCAAATTACTCAAGTCAGTATAAGCTAATATAACAATCGTCTTGAAGTTTCTTTGTCATTGAGCGACTGTTGCCCAAAAAAACATAAGGAAGTTACTGTTTTTAAACATAAATACGATATTAGACTTTAGCTGTAAAATGCACGTGTAACACATCATGCTGTTTAGAACTGATCTCCTAGTTGATACTGTGCTGATTTCTCATCATTGAAATGGACGTACTGACTGGTGTCTAACTGGGTATCACCAGCTTATATACAATATACTGCCAGCATAACTAGCTATCACTCCTAAAGAACACAGGACTCAAATGTGTATTGTATTGTTTTCCAGAGTTTCTTTGCCGGATAAAAAGTTTCCTGTTCAGTTTCAGCAATTGAAGCTTTCAAGTGTTTACATTTCGCTTCAGGTCGTGCTGTTTTCACAACAAAATCGTTTTCAAAAGGTGATTTCCTACTTCAGTACGATGGTAAAATTATAACGGAAAAAGAGGCCGAAGCTGAAGAAGAAAATGACGACGAAAGAGACGTCTGTGTGGTTTTTCGCTTCTTCTTCCGTTTTGACAACAAGACACTATGGTAAGCTCAAATAATGAGAACGTTATAGAGAAACAGACACAAACTTACATCGACGGACAGATCAGAGAAACTTGACATATTTGCATACTTTGACACTGGGACATTAGACATGATTAGACACAAACAGTACACAAATATCTACTTTATAGATACCAACACTGAGACAATGCATGAGACGGTATGGAACAACAAGGCACGATAATTAGACAGTTGGCTCTAGATACAATGGCACATGACTGGCTGAGAGAAAATGAACTAGATGGCTCAGAAACTGACACATTTTTAACACTTAGTTTTAGATACTGACTCACTAAACTACTTTGACAGGGAAAAACTTAGACAATTAGACACTGTCACACAAAGACAATCACACGCTGTCACACAGAGACAATCAGACACTGTCACATAGAGACAATCAGACACTGTCACATAGAGACAATCAGACACTGTCACACTGTCACATATAAAACAATCAGACAATCAGAAACTGTCACACTGTCACAGAGACAATCAGACACTTAGTTTTAGATACTTACACACTAAGTAAATGCGACGCTTAGCGTTATAACCTGGTTATAATCAGCTACTGTCACACTGAGAAAATCAGACACTAGCTGCAGCTCTCACACTTAGACACTGACACACTAAGTAAGTGCATAGGCACTTAAGCATTATTTATTATATAGATCTGGAAAGTAGTGAGATTAACATAGTACGGTAAAAAATTATTTTCATTTCCCTAATAATTGATGTAACCTGCGCTATATTTATTTTTTAGCATTGATGCAACACCTGAACCGTATGATGATCCATTAACTCTCGGCCGATTGGTAAACCATGGGGATCGGCCAAAAGAAAGGAATGCAAAAATGAAGTCTTTTGAATGTGACGGCAAACCCGTGCTCTGTTTGTTTGCAACCAGGGATATTGACATCGGTGAAGAAGTGCTTTACGACTATGGGATGAATTCCTATCCCTGGCAAACATCTTTGAAGGTACACATGTAAACTGACATCATAAACAACTTGTTCTCCATCATTTGCATTCCAAAATATCAAATGCTACAAAATAATAAGCCGAACTAAGATACAAGTAGATTTCTAAATTTGCACTTTCAACGCTTCAAGGTATAAAAGTATAATATTACGTTTGATGTGCTGGTTGATTGACGTCCCTCTAGACTGTTAGTATGACTTAAAAATTTGTAAGAAACCGTCGGTGCATTTATTCTGGGGTTGCAATTGGGGCTTGGCGCTCAAGTTCTTAAAAGATTTTTTTTTCAACATTACCTAAAACCCCCCTAACTGGTCTGTCATTAATATAGTTTGCATTTTGGGATACAAATCTAAAAAAATACCAAATATTTCTTTCACTCAATTAGGAATCTTGACATCTGACAGGATTATTTTGCATTTTGCTATTACATTGGCTATTACTTGTTTCCTCGATTCAGTAACGCCTTGCAATCATTTTGATGTAATTTTTAGATTAGCCTCTCCCAAACATCTTGTAAGATGTCAGCGTTGTAATTAGAAGAGGAACTAAAGAAAATGAAACTTGCAATGGTCAAACGTTTGTGCGATCCAACATTTTAGATTGCAATTTTTGCGATTAATTTTTCAAAGCATCGCAGAAACGAAAATAGTTTGGTTTGCAAATCTTACTTACTAAACAACATTAATTCTACCCTGTAAATAAGCGAATATCTATTTCCTACATCTGCAGGGCAAAAAGATGAAGTATTCACACAACATAGAGGGTCAGTGTTCTATTTCGTAAATACACCACCACCTCCACCTCCATCTCCATCTCCACCTTCACCTCCACCTCCACCTCCACCTCCACCTCTACCTCTACCTCTACCTCTACCTCTACCTCTATCTCCACCTTCACCTCCACCTCCACCTCCACCTCCACCTCCACCTCCACCTC
>JANVCE010077785.1:0-10772 GCA_025388665.1 Epizoanthus planus
TGCCTCCACCAGAGTCTGGATCGAAAACAGCGTACCGAAACTTATTACATTTGGCTACTGAGTTGTCCATTGACTCATTTAGCCAAATATAATAAACTCCGGTACTCTGTCTTTCACAAAGACTCTGATGAAGGCAGTAATACTAATTCCGAAACGTTGGTTTACTAAGCAATTATACGTTGGTATCCTGTGGAAGCACTCAATGTTTTATCTTAACATTGTACATGAGCACGCAAACTACTTTTTTGAAATTATAAAATATTTTTTCCTGGCTATTCTATATGTCTCAGCCCTGTCCCCCAATGATGGATGGTGGCCAGTGCCAAAGCTGCAAATTACAAAAGATAAAATAAAATAAAATAAATAATAAAATCTTCCATCCCCTCCGCCCATTCCTTTGACCTACCCCAAGCCATCAGGGCGTGAAGTCTTGCAGAGATACTATCACACTACTTGGGAAAGGGCAGTGTAACAGAATCGACTCCTCCGCAGCAAGGCCCTACAGCGGAGGCTAGTTTACACCTGCTGCATTACTAATCAGACCCTATCTTCCGAAATCAGCCAGCCCTAAATAAGACCGGTCAGAAACGGTCAGCACCATCTTGAATAAATACACCTACATTCACAATCCTTTTCCATTCACTCCGATTTCTTGCATTCTCTCTTGCTTCTTCCACACTCATATGTCTCTCTCGCAATGCTCTGTTAACACCATCCGACCATCTAAACATCGGTCTTCCTCTGTTTTTTTACCCGTATTCTCCGCAATCATTACTTGATTTACCAGGCGTTCCCAATACATTCTCTCCATATGTCCAAACCATCTCAACATACACATATCCACTCTTGCTGAATGACATTTCCCTCATCACACCGGTCCTCTGTCGCACCTCTCCGTTCCTCACTCTATCCATAATCGTCACTCCTGCCACGCTTTTAAGGCATCTCATCTCAAACACATTCAACCTCCTCTTTTCAGCCTTTCGAACTCCCCACGTCTCAGCACAATACATTACTGCGGGCACAACCACTCCTTCATATAATCCTCTCTCAGCTCTTATATCCAGATCTATACATCTCAACACTCCTTCCACAGCTCGCAAAACGTTACTTCCCTCACGTATCCTCTGCTGCACCTCCAACTCAACCCTTTCATTCGTTGTCACATGGGCACAGAGATACTTAAGATACTTCACATCTTAAAGAATTTCCCCATTTATACTAATATTCAACTCACCCATGTGCTAATTTGTCGAGCACCTCATCACTTTACTCTTTCCGAGTTAACTCTCAACTTCTTTTTTTCCAAACCCTACCAAACACTTCCACCCATGCTTGTAATCCATCTCCTGAATTTGTCACAAACGCAGTATCATCTGCACACAGAAGCTGACTTAAGCGCACATTCTCGCCATTCACTCCCAGTAAATCAATTCATCTTCCCGACATTCGTCCATTCACTTCTTGCACCACACCTTCAATATACAAATTGAACAACCACGGGGAAATCACACAACCGTGTCTCAGTCCTTTCCTCACATCAAGCCTCTCACTCACCTCACTTCCAACTCTGACACATGCTCTACTCCCCCCACATAGACACTGCACGGCCTTCAACAACTTCCCATCCACACCACACCCACACAACACCCGCCACATTGCTTCTCTATCTACCCTATACATGCCTTTTGAAGGTTCATAAACGCCCAATGTACCTCTCATCCCTTGTCTATAAATTTTTCATAAATGTGTGTCACAGAAAACATTTGATCTACGCATCCTCTGCCACTTCTAAAACCGCATTTTGTTTGGCAATAACACTAATTATCCAAATATGTTTGCATTGTTTCAGATTTTATCCCAAATTTATCATTTGTAGCTCATGGAATATTTTATCTGCTACGATATTTTATCTGCTATGATATGTTTAGAATACCGACCGAATGTTTTACCCCTCGGTCATTGTAGATTATTTCCCGCACTTTTTGGTTTATATTACATAGTTTTTCTAATTAGATGACATTAAGCATTTAATTTTTACCACTTTCTTTCTTAAAGTTTAGGTCTTACCATACTATCGAATAAATGAAACAATATCAAATACCAAAATCCTATAGCTTATTTGTTTTGCGGCACCTCAGAACCAGGTTTTAATGCAAGCCAGTTAATAATTCCTCAGTTAACACATATCAATCTACATATTGTGATTAATCACCCGTGACAGTCAGCCTGATCTAGAATTACAAAGAAAAAGATTTTTTATTGCCACAGATTACATTACCTGTAATAACAAGCCTTTATCAAAGTTGGATTGTATTGTTTTGGGCTTCAGTCACCTTGTCAGTTATAATTATACTATTTATCTACACCACAACTTTCCGGCAGCTGGTTTCTGCTGCCGACCTCAGGTATCTGGGATTAGTTCTGAAAAGAACTGTGTATGTGTTTTGTGACAGACATTTGAGGGGTATGATATGTTTTTTTTATCTTCACATATTTTTTACTCTTTTGTCACGTCAAAAGTGTCCCTACGGGGATTCAAGCTCCAGATTTTGTAGTTTGTTAATTTATGAGTTGGACAAAGTAATTTCTCGACCATTCCGACAAGCTAGCAGACCCGGGTGTTCTTGATGTACCTATATTTCCACACCAGATTATTTCAAATCCTTTTGTCAACAGTGTTGTCCTGAGTATACGAACTTCAATCCTGGGTTGAGTTGTCACTCGATCATTTCGCTTTACATTCATATACTGAGTTGCCTTGATTTTAATTTTTTTTCGTGAACTACGGTCTTGATGATGGTCGCCGTATCCCACTGGAGACGGTGGTCATTAGCCCAGGGCTGTTCGGCAATTCTTGAGTTATCTCTGTATCCCGAACTTTGGTTGGTTACGTGTTCTTCCACTCTCATATTCAGAGGACGCTTTGTTTCTCCTATGTACACCTATCCGTACTCACATGGGATTTCATATATGCATTTTGTATGTGCATTTGTTCAGATCGCGACGATTATGGACGAGAATGTCCTTCAGCGTGTGCTGGCTTTTGTAAACTGAGCGGATGATATATTTCCGGCACAGCTGACCAAATTTCTAAGATGTTTTTCGAACGCCAGAGAGAACGACTGCTGCCAGATTTGTTTCGTCTGGATCTCTCCTCCTGATTTCGCAAAATACATTTCTGATTAACTGCGTGGCTTAGCCATTATGTTGTAAAGTATTTACAAGCTTATATTATTCTTGCTCTATCGCTACCGGGTCTGAGAGGAACAGGCTTGCTCTGTTTTGCAGACACTTGGTGATAACATTCTTCAACGCATGATGGTGGTTAAAATTGTAGTATATATATTGTGATGCTAGATGACTTCCATCACACGTTCGCTTGTATTCTCTCTCCGTCCTGTACTACCGGGACATCCAGGAATGCTGTACTTTGTTCTGATTCACACTTCATCGTGAACTGCATAGATGGCTTCTGGCTATCGAGCTGTTTCAGGAACTCGCCGATGGTATTACCGTGCGTCCAGATTACAAAGATATCTACATATTGTAAGCACGCACAAGGTTTTAGATTAGCTGACTCCAAGACCAGTTATTCAAATTATCCATGAATATTGCATAGAATTGGATAGAGTGACGACCCAATGGCCATTAATTGTGTTCGTAGAATTTGCCCTTATGCTGGAAGTAAGTTTGGATTCACACAGAACCCAGTCAGCTCCATTACAGTGCTGATTGGTAGGCCGGTTCTGACATTCACAGTAGCATCGTTCTCTAGTTTTTGCCTGAGAATTGGGAGAGCGACTTTAAGTGGTACATTGGTGAATAGACTCCCAAAGTAGGCACTCACCAGTTGGTCCGTGTTCTTGTTTCGGATATTTCTCAGCTGCTCCGAGATATGGGCATTGTTATTGACGAATAAATGAGTTTATGCTGAGATCGGGCTGATTATCCCTGTGATATATCCAGTCAATTTGTGACATCACCAGTCAACTGATATGACGACCGGTTCCAAACGCACGTCTGGTGTGTTTTTTCTGGCAGACCGTATAAATATGCGGCTCGGGGGTTGTGTGGGAGTGGGTACTCGTCGTTGGTTGTCATTCAGCGTACTTAGCTTTTTCGGTAATGCCCTTAATTGTCTCTCAGTTTTAGCTGTAGGGTCTTTTTTCAGCACCTTATTGGTCGTTATTCCCAGGAGTGACCAATTTTATTATTTCTATTCAGTAACATTCATCACTACCGTAGCATTTCCTTTATTTTCTAGCATACATTTTTATGTAGTCGTCGGCTTTAAGTTGTTGGAGAGCTTTGATTTCCTCGACGGTCAGTTGGATTTCGGATTTTGGGCTTTCAGCATAATTTTTCGCGTTTCCCATCGAAATTCTTCCGCTGCTTCGCCGGTTATATTGTTCGCCGCCTCCTCTAGACTGGATAATATGTATGCCTATGGGTTTTTCTTGTGTTTCATAGCATAGTTAAGCCCTTTGGACAGGACTTCAGTCTGCGGCTCTGTGAGTATTCTCCTGCGTTTGTTGATCATATTTGAAATTGATCTAGGTTCGTGGGTTGTAATAGTAGGTTTGATGGATTTTCTATCTTGTAATTGTGCTAATTTATTTTGGGTGAGTTTCAAGGATTTGGTTGACTTACAAGGTATAAAATCCTTCTATTACCAATAACTTATCGTAGTACATTTATCAAAGTTTCTCTCAATAATTTGTCACAAAATTTCACTAAAATTAACGCTGCCAAAGCCGTCGTAGCTTGTAGTTCCTGAACGATTACCGATTCATAGGCAAAAATGCATGTGAGTCCAGCCAGATCTGTCTAAAATTAAGAGACTAGAAATCACTGAGTCTAGTAATTAAACCGTTAAACCACACATTGCAAAATCCTACATTTATTTTAGCAATAAACATGACAATCATTGCGCTTAACATTTCAATATGAACTAGCTACAGCACTGGAGTATTGTCAATCGGAGGACAGCAATCGCCTCATTTTCAGGGTTCCCCGCGATGGGGAGTGATAATATTATGCTATTTAGTCAGCTACCAGCGACCTTGGCCCGTACGAAATTGCATGCTGTTGGCATAAATGACCGAAGTGCGATATTTAAATCAGTTATCTCAGAAAAAACCTTAAATTTCTCGTCTTTTCTGAAGCTGTTCGTAAGTCATATGAATATTATTTTAATAATTTATTTTACAAGTACCGTGTATTAAAATAAGTTATTTATTATTGGCATCGTAAGGGACGATAAATTTTCTAGATATGAATTTGGACCATATTTTATTTGTTGCTGGTCTACAAACTTTTATTAATGAGACATTTAATTTCGCATGTCTTCAGAGGTTTGCCATGCAGTTTAAGTTAACGACGCAAAAGATTAAACATTATTGTTTTGCCAAGTTGAAATAGTAAAAACATATTATATACGAATGGGTGCCCAGGCTCGTCTTGCCATAAGAAAGCAACGTGTCATGTGACGTCCATATCATCCTACACAATTATGATATAAAAGGAGGAGGATTTATTTCAGAAAGTGTCTCAGAATACGTTGATAAATCAAATTGTATGGAATTGCTGCTTTTTGTTATAATTTTAATAATATTTTATCCCTGCACGAGAGCTTCGGAATTACGTACGTCAATATTTTATGCATAGCTTATTGCGCCGTCATAGAGACTGATCACTTATATATTTTATTTGTATTAGGTCGTGTTCTCAGCTTCTGAAGGGTGACCAATTTTAAGACAACACATTCACTTCAATCTACCACACCCATATTCCACCTCCATAACCCATGAGGGCGAGATTGTATACGTAGCGACACCGCCACTCCAGTCAGGGCAGAGCAGCGTGATCTCGCCCCCAAATCCGCATCATAGGTGTCAATGACCTCCGATTATTATTTTACTTAATCTAGCAGGTATCCACTTCTCGCACCTTATCTGTCTCGAGTGAACGAGACCCTCTAAGTCGGATTTCAAGCCATCAAGGCCGAGTTACAACTAATCGCGCATTTCTAATCTTTCTCCACCCAGTTATCTTTCTTGCACACTTTCTTCATTCTTTCACATTTCCACCTCTGCACTCACTAGTCTCTTTACACAATCCACCACCTATACCACGATCAACATTTTATTATCTTTCCACTCGCCTCTGCCTTCATCACATTCTTTACCAAGCATTACAGGGGTATTCTTTCCATATCCCAAAACTTCTCAGCACTTTCCTGTCTATATTAGCCGACGATTCTCTAATCACACCTGTCTATCTTTGTATATTCTTATTCTTCATGTTATCCATACTTGAAACTCCTATCATAATCATTAGTCACTTCATCTCAAACGCAATACATTTATGCTTTTCAGCCTCTTTGACGCTCTTCGTCTCAGCACTATATATTACTTTATGCAAAATCGCCACCTAATAAATTATCTCGTAAATATCATGCGCATGCTTCTGCTTATAAATATACATTTCACAGCACCAAGAACCATAATTCCATTATTAAGCCGATAAAGCATCACTATCAAATGCCTTTTTGTCTATCCTCTGCTGCCAAGAGCAAACCGATGTACTGGTAATCGTATAACGTTTCAAGAAATTATCCATTCACACTCACATTCAACACACTAATATAATAATAATTTGAGCATGCCATATATTTTCAATTTCCCACGTTTACATTCTGTTTCCTTCTTCCAAACATCCTACAAGGCTCTTCTAACAGTCGTTGTCATTCCTTCTCCTTATCAGCCACACTAGCCATATTGTCTGTAAACAACAACAATTTAATCAGATAACCATTAGTAGTAACTTTCAGAAATACAACCCCACTCCCAAAAACTGGTTCATTTACTTATCTAAATATATCTTTTAACATTTATGTTAAACAAAGGCTGGGTTGGGTACCTGCAACATTATATCAATCAGGTTAAATTTATTTCCTCACCATATTTCCTATCGTGACATATGCTATACACCCCGCGTAGAGTCGCAGAATAGCAAATTCAGCAACTTACATCTCACACCGTATATTCGTTACACCTATCATGCCGACTTAATATCAACCCTATCATGCCCCTTCTCGAGATCCATACACGTTCAAAACACATTCTATCCGATAGCTATAAACGTCTGATATATCGTTATCCCAATAAACACATTATCTGCACAACCTCCGCCAATTTGAAACCACACTCTTCCTCACCCTACACACATTCAGTCTCGTCCTCAATCCTTCTGATTTGCACTCTCCACTATACCATACCAACTGCACTCAACTGATCAAGGATTTTCAAATTTATACACATGTGCCTGGTTCCATTCCATTTATGATAACGAATGACAAATGAACTAAACCTAAGCCTTGTATCTATATAGAAAATTATATTGTTCATTTATATTTACACGTTTTAAGACATAAGTGCGCCAGTAGTATGAATATTTAAAAGTTTTAACTCGCAAAGATTATGGGACTGGTAGGCATACCTTGCTCAAATTGTATCGTTCACTCGTCAGATAAAACCTTGACTTCGCTTGCCAGGTGTATGAGTGTGCGTATTTTTCCACTTTAAGGATGCTAGATTCCGTTCACACCAAGTTATCAGCATGTGCGCAGGTACATTTAGAACATCTTCTGTATCCTGTCAATTAATTGATGCAAATGAACAATCACTCGTCTTACGTAGAGAGAAGTTACCAGCAGGAAATATACTGAAGTTAGTATAGTCTCATGACCATCCCGCATTCACTACCGGTTTTATTCGACCTCAGATACGAAGATTTGAGCAACGACTGCGAAAACTCTGCCCATTGGATTAAAGGCTAGGACTATATGTAGAGAAGCGACACTTCCGCTTAGTAATGTGGCGCGACCTGATATGTACGTATGTTACCCCACCATGGGAGATGAATCACGCGGATTGTTGGTATGATCTCGCAGTTTTTAAAAGGGAACATACTTCTCAATTGGTATATAGGAAACATTTTTTAAGTCTCATAGCCAGCTTCAGATGTTTCAACAGGGTATTTACTGAATGGTCCAAGTCAGAAGATGTTGTCTCCAAACTTATCAGATTCACATTAGCGAAGGATGTCTGGCAGAGCGTCAGGAGGTGTGCGGGGAAGTTCTCTCCTGCCCCCTCTCCCAGTCTCAAGATCGGAGGTAGGGAGATATTATACCCGCAAGACGTGGCGGAAACCTTCGCCCATTCTATGACATCAGTTAGTGCATCTATGAATAATCCTGACTTTGAACGTTTCAGGTCTGAATACGAAGCCAGACCCGTAAATTTTACTACCAAGCGATTTCAGTATTACAACCTTCCTTTCTCTATGAGAGAATTGCGTTTTGCCCTGATAAAACTCAGTAGCACTTCTGTTGGACCTGACGACATCCACAATGATATGATAAAACACCTTCCGTAATGCAGCCTGGATACACTTTTTTTCATCTTTAATTATATATGGAAAAAGGAGATTTTCCCAATGGATTGAGGGAAGCTATTATCATACAGATACCAAAGCCCGGCAAGGATGGCCTTTTTCCAGCCAATTACCGCCCAATATCACTCACATCGTGCCTCTGCAAAGTAATGGAAAGAATGGTCAATGTCCAATTGATGTGGAAGCTTGAAAAAAATAACATCTTAAACTCGGCTCAATGCTGATTTCGGAAGGGGCGTTCCACCGTCGATCATCTGATAAACGTAGATACAGCGGTGAGGGAAGCCTTTGAATTAAATAAACAGGTCGTTGCCGTATTTGTTGATCTGCAGAAAGCATACGACACCACGTGGAGGCAGGGAATTCACATAAAACTTTATCGCTATGGCACCAGGGGCCGTATGTGGAATTTCCTTGCCAATTTTCTTCGTGAGCGTTACTTCCGAGTGAGAGTAGGTTCGGCTTACTCAAGCCGTATGAGTTTACAGAGAGGTGTACATCAGGGAAGTGTGCTGAGCTGTGCTCTTTTCCTGGTGATGATTAACGACATATCTGAATCTCTCCCTGCATCTATAGGCCGCTCGTTATACATTGACGTCATTGCAATTTGGTACAGCTTACCACCAATGCCATGCATAGAGAGGCGGTTACAGCAAGCAATACGGTGTCTTGAGCGATGGAGCTTGTCAAATGGGTTGCAGTTTTCCACCACTAAAACTGCTGCCGTTCATTTTTATCGAGGACGCACCTTACGCCCGCCTCCAGAACTGCGTCTCTACGATGCTCAGATTCCTACAAAGGAAAAGACCCGCTTCTTAGGTCAAATTTTGGATAAGCGTCTTACTTACGTTTCCCATTTAAAGAACTTAAGAGAGAGCTGTATGACTGCCCTTAACGTGTTGAAGATTTTATCAAGAATGAGATGCGGTGCTGACAGGCACACTATGTTACAGCTTTACCGCTCCCTTATCAGATCAAAGATTAACTACGGACGTCTGGCGTACGGATGTGCCTCATTATCCACCCTCAAAATTCTGGATCCCGTGCACAATCACGGCATCCGGATTTGTACTGGCGGATTCCGTACTTCTCCCATACCCAGCATATTGGTTGATGCCCACGAGCCATACCTGGCTCTCCGTAGGGAGAGAATGTTAGCATCCTACGCAATAAAGCTGTACCAGTTTCCACATCACCCCTCATTTAGTTCTGTATTCGACCCTCCTCAGGTGCAACGTTTTGACCGTCGCCCAAAGCTCAGTAAACCATTCGGTCTCAGGGCCGAGGCCGAATCTCGTGATATTAATCTGCCGCTGTTGTATATAGCCCGCCCTTTACGATCACTCTCTCCGCCGTGGAATTTTCCCACACCGGACTGCCGGCTCGATCTGTCCACGTTAAAGAAAGTTTGCACGCAACATGTTGTTTTCAGAAAGCATTTCTAATGTCTAATGTGTTCGTTCCGTTACCATAGTCGAATTTGTACCGACGGTTCGAAGTCTACCGAAATTGTTGGATGTGCATTTTATTCGGTGTCATGCACTAAGAGTTTAAACTGCCTACATCCACCTCAGTGCTGTCATAGAAGCTTATGGCTATTATCAAAGCCTTAAAGTTTGTTTTATAAAATACTGAATGGTACTTTGTTGTTTTAACAGACTATATGAGCTCCTTGCATGCTATCCAGAAGTTTCCGTTACATCAGAAGATGCCGTTATGGTGCACGGGATCCAGAATTGTGAGGGTGGATGATGAGGCACATCCGTACACCAGGCATCCGTAGTCAATCTTTGACCTTATAAGCAAGCGGTAAAGGTGTAACATAGTGAGCCTGTCGGCGCCGTACTTCATTCTTGATAAAATCTTCAGGACGTTAAGGGCACTCATACAACGCTCTCTTAAGTTTTTTAAATGTGAAACGTATGTAAAACCCTGATCCAAAATTAAACCTAAAAAACGTGTCTCTTCCCTGGTAGGAATCTGAGCATCGTAAAGAGGCAGATCTGGAGGCGGGCGTAAGGTGCGCCTTCGATAAAAATAACTTATACGTTGCCTAGGAGGAAACTATAATTTTGTATGCGATGTATATTTTTATAAGTTTTCTTTATCAAGTTTTAATATAACTGACATGTGGAGCAGGTAGCAACTACAACTTGATATAATCATTGGTCAGTCCGACCTTGAGTGTTGACGGAAGCAGGTGTGCGGGATAAGCTCCTCAGCAGAAAAGCTAATTGTCCTACAATATTATTATCATTTTGGTGTACTACATTGTTAAGTCTATTTATATTCGGAGGCAAACTATTACTATT
>JANVCE010088896.1:0-10743 GCA_025388665.1 Epizoanthus planus
CCCCGCGACTTGATCTTACCCTACGACATATACACACATCTAGAGAAATACTACCAAACCATGAGACCCATCCTGATCAATGATGACATGACAGTCATTATTGCCATGTATTTACCTCTCCTACATGTTGACTCAGTATTTGAAATTTATCAATTCTTCCAAGTCCCCGAACCATACCCTGGTAATCTTATTTCCGCCACATATGAGACAGAGGCAGAGTACCTAATGGTTACCACAGATCGCGCGAAATACACAATCGCTAACCACCCGGAAATCAAAAATTGCTTACCAAAAGATGTAACCTATTGCCAACTTAAGCACCCCATCTATAATACAGGTAATTCAGGTAACTGTTTGACTGCCCTGTTCTTGAATAACGCTCCCATGATAGCAAACCAATGCCCCCGTTCAGTGCATATCAAAAGAAAAGAGAATCCGGAAGCTGTGTACTTAACCAATGGCCGCTGGATAATTTCTACCGAGAAAATTTTGAATTTAATAATTAAATGCCCAGACACCACTACTACCTTGACCATCCTACCACCTGTGCAACACATTCAGTTTAAATTAGGTTGCTCAGGCCATGCAGAAACACTAGAAATCCCAGCCTTCTTTTTCCATGAGACCGATCTAAAACTTAACTCCTCTTGCCCCGAATTTATATGCTCAAAAGAAGCAGCTAGAGCTATCACTCCGTCCCCCATATATGGCACCAAAATACAATATCATATATGGAATGATGTAATCAACAAATTAAAATTACAACCTGCAGGAAAACAAGAGATTAAAGACTTTATACCACCCCTACCGACCAATTTGCCAGAAGTAAAATTGAAGATGAACAGACTGATTGACAATATCGACAAAACCGGACAAAAACTCACAGGAAATACCACGGACTCACTATTAACACGAATTTTGATCCCTCTATTGGTTCTTTTATGCCTGATTTTATTCATGTGCAAATGCTGCCGACACCTCTCCTGTCGCAGACTGATGAACCATAGCTCCCCTCACCCATCACCCCCGAGAGTTAGGTTGTCTGACGTAATCAACAATCAGAGGGAAGCATACCCATTCATAGAGGCTCCAAATGTAGAAATGGGCGAGAACGTAAGACCCATAGGCCTCACTGTGCGCATCCCACCTGAAGCTAACTTAAATCAATAATGGAGTAGAGATAAGAAAATGGATATGTCAGTGTTTTAGTGTCACTCGCACTCCATCAAATGCGAGAGGCAATATTATGTAATTCTATTATGTACCGATATGTCATATGTATGTTAATTTAGATATCATATTACTTGTACGCGGGAACACGAACGACGTAGTGCTCTGTGTCGCAGATAAGGGCCAGAATAAAGCCAAGTGACTCGAGGACAGTCTAATCCAATGACAGTCTCTTATATTATCAAAGACACATGAAGAAACATCCCGCTACCGCATGTGTAATGCATAATAATACGCCATAAATGCTTAATGTAATGTAGTTGGTAGTGCGCTTACATGTTCATCCAATATTATCCAATGTTTAATCAATGTTTATTCGATATCTAATCAATGTTTATTCGATGCTTAATCAATAATTCTTCGACGTATATTCAAGGTATAGTTAAAAACTCTGAATTATGCTAACCGTATAATGTTTAATGTCGACTGGTCTACGTAGAGTAGAATATAGTGTAGAAGTGTTGCACCAAATGTAGAATAGAACGAAAGATAAAAGAAAAAGGTAAAATCGTTGATAATCGAAACCCCAGCTCACGTACAGAATCAGAATAATGATAAGCATTATTCTAAGAAAAACTAAGGGAGATTTGTAAGAAAACTCATTTTGTTGCAGTAAACGTAGTCAGTTTTCTTACTTTACTGACAATTCTAAATTTTCGGATTCTGACATTTCCACAGCGTATAAGAGAAAGAGAGAGAGAGAGAAGGAAAGGATTGCAGACAAAACAATGAAAACTAAAACAATAGAGACCAAACAAAAGCGATAACATTTCAAACAATGAAAACTAAAACAATAGAGACCAAACAAAAGCGATAACATTTCAATTAATGAAAACGAAACCAATAGAAACTAAATAAAAGCGAAAACACTTTGAATAAGGCGAGGAAAACTTTCTAAATTATACAACTACCAATGATGTCAACACGTCCTTGCTCGCCAGAACAGGAAATTGCAGTTACACTAAATAGGTCACCAGAGATAACAGAGGCGTGGATCATATGTAACAGAGAAACTCGCCGGACCCGATAACCGCAGTTGCGACACCCGAGCGCCCACCCTTGTCGAAAACAGGAAATGGCAGCCGTTGCCAGCGATAAAGGAAAGCATGAATCATATCAACAAGGAAAACTTCTGCACACTCTATAGACCTCACCGCACCATCCTTCATTACTAACAATAGGAAAATTGGAGCCACGGTAATTGAAACATGATAGATAACGAGCGAAGAATAACAGCTCACAAAGAAGACCACCAAACACGAGAACGCCTCAGCATACCCTATGACTTCATATCTAGGTCACACAGATAAAAGAATGACGCACACACATAACAAGCACGAACATGTGATCCTTTCCAGGCCAGCTAAAATCATATATAAACTCCCACTACGATAATTCGAGATCTTTAGGCATATTGGCACCCGCGGTCCTAGGCCTTTCGATCTGATCTCTCGAGACTCCAATTTAGCCGTCATCCCGACGTCTACCCAGCATTCGGCCTATTCTTAACTTTGGAGAATTATCGGAGATCATTCTAAATTTAAAATAACACAACGCAATGTCCATTAACTCAACGATTCTACCTAAATTATATTAAAACCACTGTTTAGCTAATTATAGGAATAATGGCAGTTTTGCCAAAGTGTCGATAATTGTATCGGTGATCTGACACGCAATAAAGAAAACTTGGTGTTCACTATGAAGGTGTAATTATTCCCAGAAAAGAACTATTCCTGATTCCTGTAAAGACCCAACCGTCTTACAGAATTTTATGGTGCCGAGACTGCAGGATTTTTCTATTTTCTGGCATATTTAAATTCCGCCAATTGCCAAAAATAACGTTCCTGCAAGTGTTGCCGAGACATGTCCAAAGTGAACAACAGTAGTGCTACACCTTCCGTCCCAGAACAGACACCGAGAGAAATCCTCGCCCAGATCCACTGCATGATCGTCAGTACAGGTACCCCAGTCACCTACTTTGTAGTCAGATACTCTAACGACAATATTACTCCAGATTCTGTGAAAACTGTATCTAGAGAGCAGATGGACGATTCCTTCTTGAATCTCTTTATTGATTTTGTAAGAACACCCGTCATCAGAACACCAGTACCACACGACACGACAGTCGGCTCCGTTGAAAAGGTAATGAAAGACCTCCTTGACTCCCAAAATCCCCATTAAATGCAGAACACTGAACCAAGAACGATCCTTGAAAGAGCCCTCACACACCAAGGAAAGTGCACTCCACACTGGGTAGGACGAACATATATCCCTTTCTATAATCAACCAATAGAAAACCCCGTCACGACAGTGAAAACTGAACTAATAGAAATAGAAAGACCCAAGATCGCAGAAGAAATAGAAGCTGGAAACGAAATTCTACTACCTTATATCAGAGATCAAGAAATCCAAACAGAGACCATATACACGAGTGAAACCGCGACACAAACTAACTTTTCGACAGACTCGCTTTGCTTGAGATCGCCAAGCATAAAAATCAGAAAATTAGAAGATCAAATACAGGAAGCCTTCCGTCAACAAGTACAGCAATCCGCAACGAGACACCCGACCAGTGTGACGTCACCATCACATGACCAGAAACCATCACGTGCTGCTGAGTCATCACGCCCACGAGAACCTGAGTCATCGCCATCAACTCGAGTACGTCCGCCACACACAGCCCTCAGTCGTCGCACTCTCGTCAACGAGAAAGGACGCAAAAAGGACAAACAGGGACTGATACAGTGCGTATTGTGTTGGAGAGCTGCCGAATAAGGTAGGACAATTCCATGATTGTTTAATTTAGAGTCTAATTTAGAGTGCATATTTGTTAGAGTTTTGTCAAACGTTGTAAATTTTAGGAGTTTACTTAACTTAGAAGTGTTAGTGTCCGTATAAGTGTTAACTTAAGTATAAATTATAAGCAAAAATGGCAGAAATAAATCCCCTCGAGTTCTTACACTCAACAGCCAGGACTCTTAGCGACAACATAAATTCCTTCAAGTTAGAATTCAGGGCACAAGGTCTATCCAATCAGGTCAAACCCTTCTCTGGAAATGGCAACAGGAGCTTTTTAGACTATTTACATGACCTACAAAGGATAGGATCCATAATCAAGTGGGAACCCGAAAATATGCGAGTATTAGTAGCCAACACACTCACGGGAACAGCTAGTGATTTTTTCCGTAGAATATTAATTGCTAACCCCGACATTACATGGGAACAGATACAACACCACTTGAGAGATAGGTTCCTAGACGATGCAGACAAAAGAACCGCCCGAATCCAGTTAAGAAGACTAAAACAAAACAAAAACGAAGCTCCTCAAGCTTTCGCGGAGAGGCTAATGCAACTAGCCAATGAAGCGTACGACTTTAATGAAATAGCTACCCCTATCGTACAAAATGACTTGGCCGATTATTTTATTGAGGGACTACAAGGAGAATATTTGATTAGAAAAGTACACAGGAGTAAACCCACGACGTTGGACGAAGCAGTAAAAATAGCTGCAGAAGAACAAACAAATCAGAGAACGCTAAATTTAAGACTAGGAAAATCACAAAGAGACGAACCCATGGAGGTAGACAGCATCGAAAAGAAAGGTAAATTTAACAAGAAGAAGAGACTACAAGAGTTAGAGGAGGAGATGAAGGCTCTCTCGAGAAAATTAGAAAAGAGTGTAAACATGACAGAAGATGAGGATCCCTCCACAAAAAGAACAAAAACCACAGAACAAGAGAAGGAACCCATCCCCAACAACTACAATCACATTCCACCACTACCTCCCAATCCATTCTTATTGACATGGCCCCACACACCAAGGTACCAACCTGACCTTCCGAAACCGTTAGCACCACTAACCGAGATCAAGAAATTAATTCACCAAGAACTCAGAAACGTACCAAATCCTCCACAACAATTTAATGAGAACCGAGCTTTTATGCCGAGTTCAAACCTGAGTTATCAGAGAGGCAGAAACCAATGGGACCCCCAGACAGGAAAACCGATCTGTAATTATTGTGGGAGAATAGGACACCTTGCTAGGACCTGTTATTCACGAGAACAGAGACACAGGGAAGCTGGACCGATAGGTCAACGACAGAGATATGGCCCTTATCAAGGACCAAGTCGTCAATTTTCGGGAAACCAGTAGAACCTCCCCCTTCTTTCGGCGAGCGGAGAGGTAATAACCCAGACACACCAAACGAAAACAACAGAAAAGCCGAAAAACCAAAGAAAGAAACTCCCGAAAATGACAACGAAAATTTCATATTCGAAGTAAAGAGTAAAAGTCCCTCCTGCATAATCAACATAGGTAACGTAGAAACAGAAGTTATCCTAGACTCAGGAGCAGAAGTAAGCTTAATCTCTGAGGAAGTATACAAAATGATTAAGAAAAAGCACATTACAAACTTCGAGAGATACCCAGAAGATGAACCAACGCTACGCTCAGCGTCTGGGCATCGTATAGGTACTTGCGGTAGAGCCATTCTGCCCCTTGTATTTCAAAGACGAAAAGTCAAGCACCCGCTATACATAGTGAAGAAGCTGTCAAAACCAGTACTACTAGGTGTTGACTTCTTCCATAGGGTTGGCGCGTGCATGGACTTTGAGAAAAAGACAATCACGATGAATAACGCAGTAATCCCGTTAAGACAGAAAGAAAAGAAAGAAAAACAAACGTATTTAGTTCGGCTGGTAGGAACAAAAACAATCCCTCCAAATCATGTACAAGTATTGACTGGAAAAATAAACGCGACAGCCCCCTCTTGTCAAGATTATCTTCTAACTCCTCTGAACAACGCCCCAAAAATATGTGACAAAGATATCACCATCACAGACGCGCTAATCAGAATAAATGACCAACATCGCTGCTCATTTACCATAATGAACGAAACGGCAAACCATATTACTCTCCAAAACGGGACGATAGTCGCGATAGCGCACACTATAGATGAAAATAGCATACAGGTAGTCACAGAGAATAAGAAGGATGTAGAAGAGAAGCCAACAATCGATAATATCTACGTTGATGAGCTAGACCTGGACCACATCATACCGAATGAGAGAGACGCGATGCGAGTATTACTCAGCAGATACAGCCATTTATTTGCCGCCAATGATTACGAGTTGGGTGTGACAAATATAGCTAAATTACATATCGATACAGGGAATCACGCACCGATTACCCAGAAACCATACAGGGCCGCCTTCGCACACCGGGCCACCATCGAAAAACAAGTCAATGACATGTTACAGGCAGGCATCATTGCACCATCCATGAGTGCGTGGGCAGCACCAGTTGTCATAGTGTCAAAGAAAGATGGAGGCGAACGATTCTGTATCGATTATAGACGGCTCAATGAAATTCTCGAAATAGACGCATTCCCATTACCCTTGATCGATGACATACTTGGATCACTGGGAAATGCAAAATACTTCTCTTGTCTTGACCTAAAAAGTGGTTATTGGCAAATTGCCGTAGATGAAGATTCACAAGATAAACTGTCTTTTGTTTGTCATCTAGGTAGTTACAAGATGATTCGCGCGCCTTTTGGTCTCCGTATTCTCCCTTCTTTTTTTTCTCGCCTGATGCAGATGGTACTAGAAGGAACAATCGGGAAACATTGCTTTTGCTATCTAGACGATATCATAATTTTTTCATCAACTTTCGAAGAACATCTCCAACATCTCGAGGATGTCTTCAAAAGACTTGAATCAGCTAATCTAAAAATGAAGCTAAGCAAGTGTGAATTCCTCAAACAGAAGCTCCACTATCTAGGCCACGTGATATCTGAAAAGGGCTTAGAACCGGACGAAAACAAGGTTAGGGTAATCAAAGATTTACGACCCCCAACCAACACCAAAGGTGTGAGATCATTTTTAGGCATGTGTGGATATTACCGTAGGTTTGTTCCAAACTACGCAGAGTTAGCCAAACCCCTGACCAAGTTAACCCGCAAGAACTGCCGCTTTGTTTGGGATGGAGAGGCACAAAAAGCTTTCGAGGACCTAAAAGACAAATTAACTCGGAGTCCGATATTAGCATACCCCGACATGCAGCTACCGTTTCGCCTTTATTGTGATGCCAGCCAAACGTGCTTAGGAGGATTGATTACTCAGGTGTTCCCAGAAGGAGAAAGAGTAATCGAATACTTGTCACATCAGCTGAGCGCGACGCAACAAAAATGGTCGACAATTGAAAGAGAAGGATACGCGATCCTGTATTGTACCCAGAAAGGCCGTCACTATCTACTAGGGAAACGATTCACAGTCATAACGGATCACAAACCGTTGAAAGCCCTTTTTACAGCAGACATGAAGAACCACAGGATACAACGATGGAGAGTACAATTAAGCGAGTTCGACTTCACAATGGAGTATCGGAAAGGTAGTAAACACCTGGACGCAGACTTCTTGTCTCGTATCCCTGCGGACAAAAATGCTGAAATGGAAGTAGACTCGGACCTCCCCTCCTCCATGGATATAGACGTCGTAAACACGGATGAACGACCGAAAGTAAAAGATACATATAGAAAGAGAGAAGAATGCATCCCAAGAGAAGAGGACGAAGTCAAATTGCCCACTAATAAGGAAGAAATCAAAAACATGCAGAGAAGTCAAAAGAACATAAACGACATCGTAGAGGCCTTGTCAGACCCGGTTCATGAGAACTTCAATCATGTGGCAAATGAATATACGATAATCGATGGCTTATTGTATCATTTGAGCAAAAATACAAAAAACGACCCCAGACCGAGACTACAAATTGTAGTTCCCACCGAATTACGCCAAACAATTTTAGATGATTGCCACGATGGTTATTTTGGAGCACACCTGGGCATTGAAAAGACTTACGAGAAAATAAAAAGAAATTTCTTCTGGCTAGACATGTTTCGAGATACGACAGAGTGCATAAAAAGATGTGTCAAATGCAACCAGAAAAACTTGTCTAAACAAAGAGCCCCGTTACAAGATATGCCAGAACCTCTGCACCCGTTCGATATAATTAGCATCGATACCTCAGGACCATATCCCATATCTTGGAATGAGAATCAATACCTGATCACTATTGTAGATCATTTCAGCGGATGGCCTGAAAGTTTCCCCGTGAAAAATAAGAGTGCAGAAACAGTAGCTAAAGTGCTACTCGATGAAGTCATCAGTAGACATGGCTGTCCCAGGAGAATAGTGAGTGATAACGGCACCGAGTACTGTAATCAGATAATAAATACATTATCAAAGGACCTAAAAATACAGAGGATAAGAACTTCCGTGTATCACGCACAAAGTAACGGGTCAGTTGAAAGATTCCACCGAGTTTTGAAGGCAGGACTGGCAAAGATGACATCGAAATCACAACGTGATTGGGACACTAAGATACCGAGTATACTTGGAGCCTACCGAGTATCCGTACATGACAGAACCAAATTTTCCCCATACTATCTGGTGTACGCTCGAGACCCCCTTCTCCCCATCCACACTCTCCTACAGCCACGACGCCCCTATTTGGGAGAAGATTATCTTCCAACTGCTCTAGAAGAGATTACACAAGCCTATGAAGTAGTACAGAGAAATACTGTAGAAGCAAGAGACAAAAACAAAGAATATTTTGAGAAAAAGGCTAAAAATAATACTTTCGAAATAGGAAGTCCGGTGTATTACCATATCCCCGATACTACACCAGGTACCGCCACAAAATTAAACCTACACTGGAAACCCTACTACCGAGTAGTCAAGAAATTATCTCCTGTAAACTACCGGATTCATTGTCAAATTACTGGAGATACACGAAACGTACATGTATCCAACCTGAGGATAGCACATCCAGAAACGGTCTGGGACGAACGACCCAGAACAGAACCCCTACGACCCTTAGGAATAACAGATTTTCCGATGCAATCGAGCCACCCGAAAGTTGCGACTCCGATTAGAGTACAACCAATGCGAAATTGCAAGTACGCCCCCTCCTCCTCTGAGCCCCCTATGAGTAATCGCCCTACGCTTAAGGCGCGACGGTTCAGAAACAGACCGGTGTTGTACAAACGGAAAATGGAAGAACTAGATGAAAAGAGGAAGAAGACGAAAATAAACGAAACGAAAACGGACAGAGAAAGGCAAACGGATACTCCAGTCGCTGATTGTGCAAGTTGGCCACTTAGCACATCAGAAGATGAGTCACCTCCGGAACAACTGCCTGACCGAGTCATTATAGAGGAAAATTTTGAAGAAACCGAACCTATGTTGCCGAATTCTGATATGGAACCAGAAAGCGGGAATGAGGATGAAACCATTCCACTTCCAGAATCAGACGAAGAAATGAAAGAAGCATCAGAAGAAGAAACGAAAGAAGAATCCGACGAAGAAACGAAAGAAAGCAAAGTCTTGATAATAACGAAGCAACACGAAACCGAGAATAAATGGAAACGTTGGAAGCGAAGTATAAAGAAACTGTTTAGGGCAAAATAAAATACTAGGTCCTCATAGAAACCCCATAATTAAGAAACTTAGCAATTAAGGTTCTAGGGTACTAATAAATATCATAACAATGATAAATTTATGACCTAATTAAAATCCCTTTCATTTCAGGATGTTGTCGAAAGCCGTAATGTGTATCCTACTCATGTGCGCTACTCCCCGCACCGAAGCCGGGAACGCCACACATTTTCTCCCACGAAACAAAGTGTATGCAAGCTACGCCAACTGGCTAGTAACGTTCAGACTAGACATAAATGACTACGGTAGATACTACGAACTGCTACAGAACCGAATCGCTATGATTTACGAAATATTTCAATCAGAAATAATCCAGATTGTACCAGACTCAAACGCTAACAATTTGACCGCATTACAGAAAGACTTGATGAACGCGACGGAAAACAAAATGAAAGATCTATACGATGAATGTAGGTTATATAAACAAATAGCCGATAGTCTTCCGAAGATCAATCAACAGAAACGACACCCCCGCGCTATATTACCTTTCGTCGGAGAGGCTTTATCATTTCTTTTCGGAACGGTATCACAGAGTGACGTAACTCAACTAGTCAATCAATTAAAAGATTTAGGACAGACTAACCAAGAAATTTTACAAATTACAGAATCCAGCCTGACAGTAGTAAACGCGACAAAACGAGTTGTCAGACAGCAACAGTCAGTGATAAATGATTTACGCAGAACCACCGTTCAAATAGTAGACGCCCTGCGCAACATAACAACAAATTTAAGATCAACTGAGATAAGTATAAGATACCTCCGTATCTATGCCCACCTCCAAGACACCACACAAACAGTGTCCAAATACATCTCACGACTCACATATGAAGTCAAAGAGCTAATTGGACAGCTGAACGAACTGAACCATAACTCCCTCCCTCGAGACCTCATTAAACCACCCTATCTTGGACGAACACTAAGTAAAATTCAAAGAGAAATTCCCCGCGACTTGATCTTACCCTACGACATATACACACATCTAGAGAAATACTACCAAACCATGAGACCCATCCTGAT
>JANVCE010100006.1:0-10479 GCA_025388665.1 Epizoanthus planus
AATTTGTTTGTCGATTAATCAATCGGTAGCGAATGTTTACGCTACTCCGATTATTAAGAATTAATCGTGTCGAATTGCATCATTCTCTGCCTTGAACTCTCGTTTAAGTATTAACTTAGCCAAACTTCCATCCATGACATTGGGAGAAGAAACATCCAGTTTTTCTAAATACTCAAAAAACCACTATCTCCACAATTTGGCTTTTGCGCATGCACCGCCTAATATCAGGCTACCAGGCGTGAAGCTGTACGGATCACAATTGTGAAGCTCCCGACAATTCTATAACTTTTACCCAATTTCAAGTATTTTATTTATCCTATATCAATATTTTTACCTTCTAACATCCGGTAATCAGTTAGCAGTAAAAGATACTGCTAGATGGCGACTCGTAAATCAAAAACGAAGGGTTCGAGATCGAAATCTTCAGCTCCAGAAATAGAAGCAGAGGACGCCATTGCTGAATCTACTGAAAGCGAAGCAGAACTCGACCTTAATCGTTCACTGGTTGAAGTCGACTCTGACAATGAATATGAAGATGAAATACCTACGGATACTTTCATTACCAGACAAGAATTCGACAAGTTTAAAGCAGATTTTGAAGTTTTCAAGTGTCAGCTCAAACTTCCCGCGCAAAACCAACGAAGCATGGACGAAGTTGAACGGGAAAATCAAGAACTCAAATCGAGATGTGAGCGTCTGCAACAAGATCTCAGATCGACACAAGATGAAAACCGAAGTCTGCTTACTGCCTTGAGACTGATAAATGGGAGCAGCGACTTACAAGACGAACCTTGCGAACGAAATCTTCCATCGCCCGCCCCTGCCCCTGATCAAAATTTGCATCAAAAACAAACAAGACAAATGAAGCAATCAACCAGCAAAACCTCCGCTACTTCAAAATCGCCCTCTGGTTCTACATCTCCTGAGGCCCCCGTCCTTCTTATTGGAGACTCTATGATTAAGGGTATTGATCCAAACAAGTTATCTAGAAGGACAGTCAAGAAAGCTAAGTATCCGGGAAAAACAGCAGACCAAATTGCCGATCTTGTTGGTGAAATTAGAACGGAGACAGAACCATCCCATGTAATTATTCACGCTGGAACGAATAATTTACCGGCACATTCGACCACAGAATGTGTGGATAGGATCAAACGGCTCATAACTAAGACCCAGAAGCGGTTCCCTAATTCGAAAATAGCCGTCTCTGGTCTTATAGCTAGAGAGGATGTGGATGTGAGGACTAAAACGCTTGCAGTAAATGAACAAGTAAAATCAAAGTCATCAACCCTCGGATTCTCCTTTATTGACAATTCAGGCATAGATAGATCAGGACTTAACGGAAGCAAACTTCACCTGAATGAGAAGGGGAATGCATTCCTTGCAGTCAACATGATTAGATTTTTAAATATAGGTAACCGCCGAGCTAAGTCAATATCTTCACGGAAGCCAAGTCAGGATTTTCACAATCCTATGCATCAACTAGGGAAACTACTCATGGAATTCACTACTCATCAATAGCGTCTGAGCAGCGTGGCTCCCCAGTGAGTAATTATCCACTGCATGGCATCGGTAAGTTAGCTAAGCTAAAAGGCTTTAAATTTGCATCTATTAATGTAAATTCGTTATTAGGACATCTAGATGAAGTTCGTCTCATACTAAGTGACTCGGCTTTGGATGTGCTAGCTATTAATGAGACTAAAGTGGATGCTTCGGTCTCTGATGCTGAACTCTCAATCCCAGGTTATCATATTGTCAGAAACGATCGTACTAGAAGGGGAGGGGGCGCTGCAATTTATGTAAAAGAGACAATCTCTTTTAAAGAGCGCCAGGACCTTAGTTCAGATACCCTAGAAATTATCTGTCTAGAAATCTCTCGCCCCTGTAGTAAATCATTTTTATTTTCCACGTGGTATAGACCACCGACTGCTAAATCAGAACTATTTGAAGACTTTGAATTTTTCCTTAGAAAATGCGGCTCTAAAGAGTTAATTTTAGCAGGAGATCTAAACGCCGACTGTTTGAAGAGACCTTTAGATAGCCACACTAAACGCCTGCAGTTGATATTGTCAATTTTTCAGATAAAACAACTCATCAAAGAACCTACGCGGGTTACTCAAACATCAAAGTCATTAATCGACCTTATTCTGACCAATGCAAAAGAAAAGATTTCCGAATCCGGAGTAATTCAGACAGGAGTTTCCGATCATTATTTGGTTTACGGATGTAGGAAATTTATAGCCCCTAAAGGTAGACCCACTATCAAAGAAACAAGAAATTATAAACACTTCAATTCGGAATATTTTATTGCAGACCTTAAAGACGTCCCATGGGATAAATTTACAAATTGTGTTAATGAGGCAAACTCGGCTTGGCACCTCTGGAAGGAGGCATTTATGGAGGTACTAAATCGACATGCGCCTATCCAAAACAAACGTGTGCGCTCAAATCCAGTACCCTGGATTACAAGCTCAATTAAACAAATGATGAATAATAGGGACTTCCATAAGAAACGTGCTGCAAAAACGGGTTCAGCCATGCACTGGGAGCAGTTCCAGTCAAGCAGAAACAAAGTTAACATTCAAATGCGCAAGGCTAAGAAAATATACTTCTGCGAAAAAATTGACTCCTGTTCTAAAAATGATCCACGACAGGCGTGGAAATTAATAAACACTATAACAGGGAAAAACAATAATTCAACAACCATAAGCGATTTGTCAATCGATAATAAGATTATTTCCGATGATAAAAAGATCGCTAACAGTTTTAATGATTATTTTATAAATATCGGTCCAACACTAGCCGCGGAGGCGATGGAACATAGCAGTGACAGTAAGAATTTCAGGGATTATTTTAACGATGTTTACACTGGGCCTAACTTTTCTTTCCAGAAAATCCCAGTCAATAATGTGATGCTATCCCTGAAAACGCTGAAAACGTCCAAAGCGACAGGTCTAGACAAAATCCCGGCAAAGGCATTGAGAGTTGCAGCCGAGGTTATTGCACCCTCGCTAACTGAGATTTTCAATCTTTCTCTATCTACCTCAGTTTTCATTGACGACTGGAAATTCGCTCGTGTCACCCCTATCCATAAGGGAGATGACAGACGTTTAATGGGAAATTATCGGCCAATCTCAATCCTACCTGTCATCAGTAAGATTTTTGAAAAAGAAATATTTCGCCAATTGTATAGACACCTAATTAAACACGAAATGCTGTCCGACTATCAATCTGGATTCCGCCCATTACATTCTACAGTTACAGCCCTAATTCAAATGTGTGATAATTGGTATAAAAACATGGATAGTGGAAAACTGACTGGAGTTGTATTTTTAGATATTCGAAAAGCATTCGACTCAGTAGACCACTCAATCCTCTTAGAGAAATTAAGGATGTATGGCGTTGGGGGATCAGAGAACAACTGGTTCACCCAATACCTTTCGAATAGAAAACAACAATGCCTCATCAATGGTCATTTATCTGTACCTGGAAATATAATCTGCGGGGTTCCCCAGGGGTCAATCCTAGGGCCGCTTTTATTTCTACTATACATAAATGACTTACCAACCAGCTTGAGTTTTACTACCCCATGTATGTATGCAGACGATACACAATTATTTGCCTCTTCGTGTAGCTCGGCGGAACTAACTAGCCAGTTAAATAGTGATATTGAAAATATATGTGACTGGCTCTTGGCAAATAAGCTACAATTCCATCCGGCTAAAACGAAATATATGATCATTGGCTCAAGTTATAATCTAAGCCACAAACTTGATGATACATTGTCTCTTTATATAAATGGAACTGAAATACGCCGCGTCCAATCACAGAAGTGTCTCGGCGTTGAACTTGATTGCAAATTACTGTTTGATAAACATATAGACCACGTTTGTAAGAAGGCCAGCTCAGGCATTGGTGTTATCCGAAGACTTAAACCCTTTGTTCCGCAGAATTTACTTAAAAAACTGTACAGTGCTCTAGTCGAACCCTACTTCGATTATTGCTCTCCCCTGTGGGATACCTGTGGTAAAGTCCTGAGCGACAAACTCCAACGCTTCCAATCTCGTGCCGCTCGAGTTATAACTGGCGATGATTATTCAATTCGCTCGTATGACATTCTTGATAAACTAAATTGGCCCACACTTGAAGTTAGGCGGAAACAAATTAAATCAATGTTAATGTTTAAAGTTTTAAATGACGAATCAGCACCCTATTTAAAAAAACAATTTACTAGGGTGAGGGACTGCCCCAAAAATTACAATCTGAGAAATTTGGAGACGGACCTAGCACTTCCAAGGCCGAGGACGAACTTCCTTAGATCTAGTTTTGGATATAGCGGTGCCATGCTTTGGAACAGCCTCTCCAAGGAGACAAAACAAGCGGAAACGCTTTCCATCTTTCGAAAGCTACTTACTGAGGGGCTACGCTGAAAGAACTGTTAGAACTTTTATAATCAGATAACACATTGTATTTAACACGCCCCAACTGGAAACCAGCAACTTGTAATTTTTTTTAAAAGTCTGTTGAGTTTGGCCAGCGTGTATAAATAAATAAATGTATGTAAATAAATGTATGTAATCGTCACAAATACATGCTGGATAAATCCGCCATATTGTTGAACAACTTCAAATAAACTGAACATGTGCTTATATTGATTACTTATTGATTACAGTCTGTTCATTTATGTTCATTTCCGCTTGGCTAAACAGCTGTTGAAACGGCATCCTCCGCCCCGATGAGGACATTGTCTTCATCCTCATAGCCTCCTGCTGGATAAATAACGACGATTTTTGTGATTGGTCTTGCATATTCATTCTTTGCTGTCTTGACCTTTACATTTCTGACTTTCCCGTCTCCTCCTGGGTAGACTTGCATTACTCTTCCAATTACCCATTTGCCTCTGTGGCCGTTTGGGTCTGGAATCATGACCACATCACCTTCCTGGACATTCCTCCTCTGTGTATTCCACTTCCTTCTTGGCACTAGGCCAGGCAGCACATCTCTTGTCCAAGATTTCCAAAAGGAATCGACGATTCTCTGGACAAACTCTACTCTGTGTCGAGGATTCTTTGTTTCTCTAAATGGTCCTTGCGGTACTTGAGATGATGCTCTGCCAAATAGGATGTCATTTGGGCATATATACGCACCATCGTCAGGATCGTTTGGAATGCTACCTATGGGGCGTTCGTTCACCAGATTTGCTACCTCCTGTAAGCAGGTGTACAGCTCAAAAGCTGTAAGTCGTTGATCACCAATTGCTTTTTTGAGGGCTATCTTGCAGCTTTTAACCAAGGCTTCTGCACAACCGTTTTGATGCGGTGCTGCAGGTGTGATGAATTTCCATTTCATTCCTTTCTCCGCACAGAACTCTCGGAGCTGTTCAGTGTCCCATCCTTGTATCATTTCTCTCAATTCTCGTTCAGCACCAACTAGCTGCGATCCATTGTCACTCAACATTAAGGCCGGCTGTCCTCTGATAGCGAAGAACCTTCTCAATACTTGCATAAATTCCATTGTTGAGTAGTCTGCAGACAGTTCCAGGTGAACTGCTCTGGTATTTAGGCATGTAAAGATGACACCATAATTCTTCGTGGTCTTGTTTCGAGTGACCTTGACAATGTACGGTCCAAAGTAGTCACATGCTGTGTTGTGGAAGGGTGGCGTGAATGGTGCTAATCGTACCTTTGGTAGTTCAGCCATGACTTGAGACTCAACCTTTGCCTCCATTTCGCGACAGAAAGTACAACGGAATTTCGCTGACTTGGCAAGGTCATGTGCTCTTATGATCCAATACTTCTTTCTAATCTTCGCTACTGTTGTCGCAACTCCTGAGTGACCAGACTGGTGTGCATGTCGGGTAATGAGAACTGAAACCAAGTGTGCTCGGGGTAGCAATGCTGGATGTCTGGACTCATAGGAAATTAAAGCCTTATTCACTCGACCGCCCACTCTGACAACTCCAGCTTCATCTGTGTATGGACTAAGTTGGCGATATTCTCCTTTCTTTAGACCATCTTTGATGTCTTTCTGCACTTCCTTGATCCAATAAATCTCTGCTTCATTTAGTTCTTGAACTGTTAACGGTCCATCTTGAATTTCTACTTCAGGTTTCTTTGTGCAGTGTGCACGCAGGTTCCAGATATATCTCAATGTGTATGCGGTGACTCTCACCAACTTTCTCCAGCTAGAGAATTTCTTGCAATCAAACACTTCTGTTTCTGGTGACGCGGTTAGTGTGCAAACTGTTTGGGACTTGCGGCATTCACAGTTGACTTCACTCTGATCAGCAGTTTTCAATTCCGTTGGCCATTCTTCCTCGGGTTGGTAGAGGAACTCTGGTCCATGCTGCCATCTTTGACTCAATTGATCTACTGACAGTCCTCGAGAGACCTCATCTGCTACATTGTGCTCGGTTGGAATATGCCTCCACTGAGATGGGTCGCAGTCATTCTGAATTTCTCCTACCCTAGCAGCGACAAAAGGTTTGAGCCGCTTGGCTTGAGTTTTAATCCATGCTAATACAATAGCACTGTCCGTAAAGAATATGATTCTGTCAAACTGCATTCTTGTTTCTTCTCGGACTGTTTTGCCTAGTCTGCTGGCTAATACTGCACCTTGCAGTTCAAGACGGGGAATGGTTAGCTCTTTGATCGGTGCCACTCTGGACTTGGCAGCTACAAATTTCACTTCGTACTTGTGATTTTCCTTTTGCCATCGGAGGTATGCACATGCTCCAAAGGCATCTCGGGAAGCATCAGCAAAAACACACAAGATTGGGAGATCTATGGGATTGTCTACCGAAATACACCTTTCAAATGTTACGTCATTCAGTTCTTCCATTTCTTTGAAGAGCGTGATCCACTTTTCTTGGACTGTGGGGGGCAATTCGTCATCCCAGTCTATCCCACTTTGCCATAGTTCTTGCAATCCAATTTTGGCCTTGATCAGGAATGCTGTTGCAAATCCTATTGGGTCATATATCCTTGCTACTTGACTCATGATTATTCTCTTGGTAAGTTTCAATGGTTCTTGACATTTGAGAATGTCGACACTTACTTTGAATGTGAAGGTGTCATTGGAACTGTTCCACATCACTCCTAGGACCTTTTCTTTGGTTGTACCATGTAAGAACTTTACTCCATCTGATTCTTTCGGGTTTTCCCTTTCTGGCAACAATTCTTCTTTCTCTTCAGGTGTTGATACACTTTCTTCTTCCCAATTTCCAGTTTCTTCAATCACATTTCTTTCTTCTGGAATAACTCTGTTGACTAATGTTTCTGTGGACTCATACTGAGGTTGGTCACTGCTGTTGTTTCTCAGAACTTCATTTGACCTCCACCCTTTGACTTGAAATCCACCCTTTGCTAATACTTTATCAATGTCATTTGTCAACTGTTCTGCCTTAGCTACTGTTGGAACAGAGTCACAGATATCATCCATGTAAGTATTTTCCTTCAGGACTCGTGCGGCATCTGGATATGTGCCAATTTCTTCTTCAGCCGTCTTTCTCAGAGCAATTTGCGCCATGGCCGGTGCAGGCTTATCACCGAAAGTAAGCACTGTCTTGACATAAGTGTCAGGTTCTTGCTCTGTGTTCAGGTTCCTCCATAGGAATCGGTGTACATGCTGGTCCTCTTCTGGAATTAGAATTCTGTGATACATCTTCGATATATCTGCACTAACAGCTACGGCATTCTCACGGAACCTCATAACAACTCCGAATAAATTGTTTAGCAAGTCAGGTCCCTTTAACCAGTAGTCATTCAAACAATGACCTTGAAATACTGCTGATGAATTAAACACAATTCTGACAGGTGTACTTTTCTTTTCTGGCCTCAGTACTGCATGATGGGCAATGTAATGAACTGGACCTTTATACTCTTCAAGTTCCTTTTCAGTCAGCTTGCGGGAGAATTTCTTCTCATTCATTTCAGTCATTTGTTGATCGTAGGCTTTTGCATTCTCTGGGTTTTTCATTAGTCTCCGCTCCATTGCTTCTAATTTCTTTACTGCTTGGACTTTATTGTCAGGCAATAGATTCGGGTCTTTCCTCCAAGGATATGGGATCAGCCACTGGTCATTAACTTTCTGGCAGGAATCTTCAATGACTCTTGCTTCCTCTCTCTCAATTGTACTCAACTTATCGGGTACACAATTGCATGGTTTGACAGCAACTCCCATGGATTCAGTGCTCCAAAAGTCTGTCATGTCTACAGGTGTTGTAAATGTGACATGGAAAGCCCGATTGACTTGCGGACTTTCTCCAGGTGATGCCCCAAATACCACCCAGCCAATAGGGGACTTTCTTGCTATTATGTTGCCGTCCTCCCTGGTTTCACCTGTATGCATCTTCGCATGATCAATTCCAATAAGTAAGTCAACTGGGCCGCTTCCTCTCTTCAGTTTTCCTCTTCCAAGTCCCAGGCGTTTCGCTAAGTTGCCCAGTTGGACTTCAGCAATGTCATCACTTATGCACGGAATTCCCACAGCTTTGATGTTATGTGTACTGTTGTTTTCTTGTGAACGGATGCGTAAATTGTACAACACTGTTCTCATCTCTTCTTCTTCTCCTCCCACTTTTGTAAGTGTAATATTAACATTCTTTCCCTTAAGACTCAGTTCTTCTGCTAATGATGACCTGATTAGACTGATTTGCGCTCCAGAGTCCAGGAGTACATTTGCCTGTCGTGTGTTCTGTGCTCCCCACACGTCTACGAGCACTGTGGGTAGCAATGCCTCTCTGTTTTCTGCTACTGATGCTACACCAACAGAGCCTGTGTTACTACTCGCTGCCGAGTGGAGTAGTGGATGGTGGTAGTATTTACACTGAACTCCATTTACCTTTTCTGTGCATTGTCGTCTTCGTGAACAAGTTGATGATTTATGTTCTCTCCCGGCCTTCTTTAAGCAACTGAAACATGCATGATTATCCTTTACAGCCTTCATGCGATTCTCTGGGTTCCAAGACTTAAACTTTTGGCATTGATCCACCCAGTGAGTAGAGCTTGCACACAGCCAGCACTTATGGTTGGGACCCTTTGGTCTTGCATCTGCAGCTACATAGTTTACGGCAGGCCTGGTTGATTGATGTGAACTTCTAATGGGGGCTGTTGCCCTCATTTGAGATTTCATTTCGACTGTCATCCAGTGCATCAGGTTTTGCAAAGTAGCAGGCTTGCCTTCATTTTCTAGATGTCGAGCCCATACTTTTCTATCATCATTACACAATTTCTGTTCAATTATTGCTAACATGTGATTATTATCCATGTCATGTGGGCGTCCCACTTCCTTAAGAGTGTTGTAACTTCTTCTAACTAGGTGAACTAGCTCACAGAAACGTGCATCCTCTTCGTTACGCAATGGTTTAAACTTAGCAATATCCTGTGTAACAGTATCTGCTACAAATCGTGGATCTCCATAGACTGAATCAAGATATTCCCATGCCGCATCATAATCAGTGCCTATACCTTTGATCAACTCCAACGGTTTCCCTTGTAAACTTGCACGTAGAAGGGTAATAGCATCCCTTTTGCTGTATTTCGAATCTATAATATGTTTGAAGTCGGCTCGAAAGATGATGTATTCTCTTACATCTCCTGAATACTTTGGCATTTTTGGCTTCTCCATTTTAAATGCACACTCTGTGATTTTGCCAGTGGCTTGAATGTTACTGTTATTTTGACCGTTGTTGATAGTCTCTGGCTTGGCACCACTAACACCAGTTAACACTAAATTCCCAGATGTAACAGTGTTCTCAACAATCCCACCAGCTGGACTATTAATCAAACCCTCAGTCTCCTCCATTTTGCCACTCAAACTCCCCATCATCGAAGTGCTCTCAACAGTCCCGCCAGCTGGACCCGTCCCTTCTTCACCCTCTACAACTACAACACTCACCTTATCAATCGTCTCACCTTTACCATTGTTTTCCGCTAAACTCTCACTCTTGACATTTCCATGCTTTTCTTCGATCAAGCCCTCAGACTCGGTATGTCCAATTTCCTTCGCTACAGCGCCCATTATATAATCTTTAGCCACAATTTCCAATGCTAAAGTGTTTTGTTGACACTCTTCCAACCATTCTTCCGCAACTTGAAATTCCTCATCGTTCTCAATGCAAGCCGTATACTCCTCATGTTTCAAAACCAATTCCGTGTAAGCATTCTGCACCTTTGCCAACGATTCTCCAACTTCTTGTTTCGGTCGATTTCCTTCCACTAAATAATTCAACGCATTGCTGAGCCTGGTTAGCGTTCCCTTTGCATTTCGTCTTTTCAGTTTTGCCTGCTTCGTTACCGTTTCTGTATCCGCCATCATGATCCCAGGTTAGCTCCAAGAAATCGAATTTTATGGATCCTTAATGGCTATATATACTGCGTAACTCGCTAACCGCATACGGTTCTTAGATTTCGTATTCGATTTTGTGCGAGGTCAAACGTCACAAATACATGCTGGATAAATCCGCCATATTGTTGAACAACT
>JANVCE010111115.1:0-20649 GCA_025388665.1 Epizoanthus planus
AAAAATTTAAAATCTTCTAGGCAGTGTTTAGAAGCTAGAAATAAAGCCAATAGAATGTTAGGTATTATCAACAGAAATGTTGGCTACAAAAGTAAGGAAGTAATTACTAAACTTGATAACTCGTATGTTAGAACCCACTTAGAATACTGTGTTTAGGCATGGTCCCCTAACTTTAAGCAGGATATTGCTTTGCTGGAAGCGGTGCAACGTAGGGCTACCCGGCTAATTCGTAGTTTAAAAAACGTTGAATACAATGATAGATTGAAAGAGTTGGGAATGTTTTCACTTGAGCACAGGTATCTGAGGGGTGATCTGATTGAAGTATATAAGATGTTTTATGAGTTGAATAGCATGCATATCCAGGAATGTTTCTCAGTGGTTGCGAATAGTAGAACCAGGGGCCACAACGAAAAGTTTGCTAAGGGGAGGTGTAGGCTAGACGTGCGAATGTATTTATTGAGTTATAGAGTTGTGAACTACTGGAACATGTTTACCTAGCACTGTTGTAAATAGCAGAACCCTCGATAACTATAAAAAGGCGTAGGACAGGTTTATGGACGAGAGTGGTTTGTTTTAAAATGTTGGACTTTTTCCCTGGCGAGATACAAAGTAATTGTGGTGGTGGTACTTCTGTCCATAGTAGTACATATAACCAGAGAATGGGTTAAGTGTATAAGAATTTATACTTCTTTGTGCTGTATTAATATGCTATTGACTTTTCCCCCACAAATGAACAAGTGTGTGATGCGGGTGATTTTTTGGAATCTCCCGTGAGGACCGATGGGAGAAATGGATTTGTTTTATTGTTGATTTCGGCATTTGACGGGGCGAACTTGATAGGCCCTGGTGGCTTTTAGTTGCCCGACAGCTTCTTATGTTCTTATGTTCTTATTTAAGCTACTCAACATCAACATACATCAAAATTTCTAAAAATGACTAGCCAATTGTATCTTCGACAGCCAAGATTGAGTTTTTTTCAAGCGTGAGTCCTCCAAAACACGCCATCACATACACGGGGTTCCTCAAGTCTCTGGCCTCTCACCGACACTGTTCAATTTATATTAGCACGACATTCCACTCCAAAACAACAAAATACAGATGTCATGACATGCGCTGTTGACCTCACCCTCATGACCCAACACCCAAAATTTCGAGATGGCCGCCGAAAACAAATTCAGAGATCAGAGATCAAACACATCATAGAGAACTGGCTCACCGCAAACAGGCTTAAGGTATTCGCAAACAAATTCTCACTCATTTTAATAACACCTTGCCACAGCGACTACAAATCCACCCACAACTTACTATGGACAAGAAACCCATTCCATGAAATAGCACATTGAAAATTCTTGGAGTCACACTAGACAAGGCATTACATTCAAGCAGTACACAAACAACATCAACTCCAAGGACAAATACAGACTGAACGTCCTTTGCTCCCTCACTCACACCAAATACAGGCACTCAAAAGAAGTCAAAACAACGGTTTATAAACATTACACTAGACCAATTTTGACTACGCATCCTGGCCGCCTGGCAGCCAGACACTACAAAGTCACAAGTTTGAAACTTCAAATCACAAACAACACAGCCATACGCAATGCAACTGGCTGCTCCTGCGGAGCACCAACTGAATATCTACACGAGGAGGCTCGCATTATACCGCTGTGCAACTACATGCGAGGCTCCCATGCTTACTCACCGACTACTGATCCACAGAACCCATTTAACTACGTGCAGATGCTACGCCACACGCGGTGCAGGACCCACGCTACACACGTAGACACATACACAACACACCCGCCGACCACTACAAGTCCCTTTTCACATCCCGCCCCCACTCCCACTGGGTACTACACTTAAGACACACATACCTACAGAATTTACAAGAAGAGCAGTGTACTCTCTGGGCCTCGACAAAATCCTAAGGACCCGACATCCTCCCATAAATCCTGAGGATTGTTCCCTCTCTAAGAAAAACGAGTCCACTTCTTTTACCTCAGATGGGGCCACGATACAGTCTTCCCCTATTACAAGCACTGGGATGTGCTCCGCCGGACATCTGCAAATGGTGCTACCAGGTTGCGGGTTCGGTTGATCACATCCACCTTCAGGGCACAAATCAACAATAATAAAAAAACGCACAAGACGTACACACGCTGGAGTATTTCTGCACCCACCCCGCAGCAGTAATGCAATACTTCCAGTTATCGGACGTTGTCTAGAGGACTACACTCACACAACACATTCTCAACGTATGGTAGGCGGCATGGGGGCCACTGGGCACACATCGACATTCACCGGCTCCCTCTTCAAGGGGCCGTTGATGGTTGCACAACAAAAACAACTACCCTGGAGATAATCCCCGAGATCACACATTTCTTACTGATCTACTGACCTTTCTTACTGATCAGCTGCTTTAATATGTTCACTACTACATCGGATCGACAACCACCAACATAATTCGCAATGATATGAGATACGATAAATGCATCTTCATTCGCACTACCAGCTAACCCAGAGAACTCGTCAGCTTCATCTCCAACCCGTACTCCAGGGAACCATACTCGAATACGCCAAAATATATTCCTTCTGCAGAAGGCCATATCTGTGCACTTAACATGTGAATAACCCATTATCATCATCTCTGGTGCATGCTTACCCTACTCCAACACTTAAAATATATCGCTACAACCAACCTCTGGCCTGCCACCACTCACACTCATAGCTGGCCTATATCTACCGTATCTAGTAACTTGCATTCATTCTTGCTGTCTGTTTGTCACGCCACTAACCGTGTACGCATACAAGACCCGTCTAAATATTGATGCGTTTTCCACAATCTCCAAGCGCTTCATCAGGAGCGATCTCTCTTCTTTGATTTGTACAAGCTCTCCCCGTAGACACATCACCTCGTCTGCCAACTTCTGAAAGCTAGTCACACCAACCATACCAAAAATATCTAAACTTACAATACAACTAGAAAATAAGACCTGTTATCAACTTTGTTATACCCCCTCAGGCAACTCTCCCAGCCTAACCCCACAAGATACGTCAAATCCTCAAGGTCAACTAAGTAATTAACTGGCTGTCCAGACAACGTTTTACAAGAAAATATAAATACTGAACCAACAGAAACCCCTCACAAATTCGTATCCAAAAATAAAGAGTACAGAAACAAAATTACTAAGGTATTCTATAAAGCTTTAATTTATTTACTAAGCCATAGTACGGTCAGAGTACAATAAAAAAGAGATAAGATGGGGGTGGAAGTGAAAGGGATGAGTAAGAGAATGATATTGGATACACTAATATCGTACAAATGGAGGTTAAAGATTAATATTTGCACACCCACCACGTGTGAGATTTCCAGGCGTGGAGAAAGATAATATTCGACAGCTGCTGAAATATCTTATGAGATGAATACCAGTAGAAAGAAATTAGAGATTGGAACAAATATGAACATACATGTGGACGGCCATTCCAACTTATAAAGAAAAGAACATTGTAATTATGGGTATGTAATGGTAAAATGTGGTAGGATATATAGCGATGGAAATAGCGCATAATTTTGATATATTATAGACAAATACAAATTAATTTAAAACGAACATCATTTTGAGATAATTTTGATATAATTTTGAATATGTGAATAATTTCATCGACGAGATGGACGGAAGGAAGAAAATGTGGGCCATCGTTGGTAGTGGTATATATGACCATGGCCTTTGAGAGGCCACAATGAACTGGACGGACATGAACGGAAAGAAGAAATGTGGGCCATCGTTGGTAGTGGTATATATGATCATGGCCTTTGAGAGGCCACAATGAAGTGGACGGACATGAACGGAAAGAAGAAATGTGGGCCATCAGTGTTAGTGGTAGATATAATAAGGGCACTTGGAGAAGCAGCAATGAACTGGAAGTGGGATTCTATAAAAAAAAATCCGTTCGAATGAACTGATACCGGCGCAATGCAAAAATAGCTTACTGATCCCAATTCACAAATTTGTAGGCGGCGCACAGCAATAAGATAACCATTTCCATGATATCAGGGAGATAACCATGAGATCAGGGTTTCGGAGCAGTACGTTAACTTTTAGGGAGAATTGTAAAATGGAGTGTCAGTCGGTTGTTGGTCATATTTTATATACTCTTACATTATTCATTAGAGAAGGAATTAGGAACTGTTCGCGGTATTTTCATCCTGAAACCAAACCAATAAATTCATTGAAAATAAATTTTGAATTATACCGCACTTTTATCAATTTGGAGAAACTGTATGACCGAATCCTAAGGATGATGATATACCGTTTCCAAGATTTAAAATACTTTTGTTTTTAATATTAGTCCCATAAATATTTGTGACGATTGAGAATGAATATATACAGATGGCAAAATAGTGGTGAGAACGGATTGGGGGGATAATGATCAGAGTGTGTCTGCAACACGAATCGGCACTAATTATTCTACATTTATGATAATTACGAATTTAATAAGTGAGAATGTCAGACTTAAACAGCACATTGATATATTTTTTGAATGGCATTACCCTAAATGCGAAGTCAGGTGGAGATGTGCGGGGCAGGTAATTTCGATGAAAAAGTGAGTTTGCAATTTAGGGAGCGGGATTAAACTGGATAGCTCATTGGTGATGGTACTCAGGGAAAGGAAGATATAGCACAGTTGTTTGCGATTTGAGGGACGATACAATGAAGCAATGATGCAGTGGTTGAAGCGAAGCTGATAAGTAGAAGAGGGGTTGACAATATTAAATTTGTATTCGTGAAAGGAGATCAGTGGATGCCAAAACAAGGGTGAGGAAATTGCAACGTACGACACTTGAGGGATATGTAATGTTGTATTAAGGATTACGATATGTAAATAAAGTTTTTAAGTTGTATCATTTGGGATGTGACCTTTAGGGCTCTGATGAAGAATAGAGTAGATGATCCCATGACCGGAATATTGACAGAAATGTACACAGCGGTTAGACAAACGGTGAATATTTTCCGTCCAGACGAGGAAGGGTTCAGGTTATATGTGCGATTACGTAATGAGTCAAAATTTGACCCAATCCTTTTATAGCGGTTATGAATGTCTCTAGTTAAGGCAGTAGGGGGAAAAGTTCGGAAATTCCTCTATACCAATGATTTGGCGGACCAAGTGAGAACCGAAGAAGACGTGAAGGAAATTACTTCATGATGGCAAGGGGCTCTGTAGGTTGTTCAATTGTATGTTAATATAAAAAAGATCGTGTTAATTGCTGCGTCCAAGCGAGAAAAAGATAGATTTGTGATTTCAGACAGGCAATGGATGCATCTGGCGCAGGAAGTGTAGCTATAATACCAGGGGGAAGTGGGAACGGATCTGGAGAAACAGATGTTAATGTTGAAGAGGGAGTGAGGTTGGTGTAGTGTGAAGTTAGGCGAGAAAGCTTATCACTGTAATATATCATAACACAATGGGTAACAGACCGATAACAAAAGTGGAAAAAACTAAATACACAAGTTATACTGTACGAAGCTGTAAGTTTGGCATTGGGGACTGAGGAAGAGAATTCTTTGTAGAGAACACAGTCGTGCCATGAATGTTGGGAAGGGTTCAGAGCAACCAACTCGGAGGGCATTTAACAAATGTAGAGGTCCTGGGGATGACAGGATCATTGCAAGGAAAACAAAGGACGCTAGGACGAGATAGTATTTTCATATTTAGTGGATGGAGATAGGGCTACACAAGGGTAGCTGGAAATTACTCAATCAGAGGTAGACGGCCGCAGGAAAGACAGATTATAAGATGAGGAAATAGGGTGGTGAAGGGATGTGAGCCCGCTTCGACTGACGCAGGAGGAGACTATATCGATATAGAGGACGCCATATATATATATAAGTGAGGAGGCTCTACATATAAGTGAGGAGGATATATATACAAGTGAGTAGGCCATATATATAAGAAGGAATGAGATTGCAGAGGAAATTAATAAAAATAAACGAACCATGTGGGCATGATTACGAGAGTTGCTTCCATACACAGGTGAATGCTCAAGAGCGAGAGAAGGATAGTTAAATGGAATGACGTTTGTCCAGTCTTGTGCGACAACAAAATCGAGCATTACTTAAACTGAGCTGGCAAAGGAGACTGGAACTTTTGCACTGGAGGCAGGGAGTGATGTACGAGGATTTTTCTCCTCTTAATTCAACCAGTATCCTGGAATCTAAAATTGACAGCCGAATCCAATCTAATTTGTCGCACGGGTATCCAAATATATTCCATGCATAAACTGTAAGTTTGGAGTTTTTTTTCATAATTTTATGAGGTCATATATGACGAGAGAAAACAATCCCATTACCAGACAAATTATCCCGGTGGAATTTGTACGCCAAATCTCAATATTTTAAGAAATATTAATGTCTTATTCTCCATATGTTCGTAGTTGTTGTCTAAAAATATATGCGCATGATATTGTATGACATTTATGGTTGGGTTGAGCTGAGATGTATGATATTATGTTTAGATGAAGCCTTGAATACTTATTCCATTTTACGCCCCGGACATAAACGGCGGCACAAATTTTACGCAACTTCCTCCATTAGGCAGAGAAAAGAAATAAAACATAACGACCAGGATGTTGTAAGGTGCAGAATGGTAAAAATACTAGCATTGTAAATTCCGTTTTTTTATCTTTCGTAATAGCATATTTTAAAAACAATAATTTTGCAGTAAGGATGCAAGAGTGGTAGGACGCCAATATCCGCTCCGCCTCTCTCCTCACGTACACCCTCTACATCCCCTCGTAGCATGGACCATGTTAAAGTGAACATTAGAAAAACGGTAATAATAACTCTATATATTATTTAGCTGAAATGTGTGCACCCGCAAGATGACTGGAATCGTTTTTGAGTGAAAAGAAATGACAATGATGCGCCGGATACTGGGAGTATTGCTTAGAGAACGGTCGAAACACGAGGAGATAATGTATACATCAGGAGAAGTCAACCTAACCGAAAATATGGACAGCAAACCTGCAGTGCTTGATGCATATTGTACGCCGACGGGAGGATGGGAGAAGCAAAAGAGCAGTTATGTTAGATTCGATAAGAAAATGAATAACAGGAGACAACAAGAAGTTTTGATGCAGGGACATTATAGAAAAAGATAACGGATGATGCCTGACTGCGGTTGTAAAATATTGAGGTCAGAGGAAAAAGGAGGAAGCGGATCCACATGGACAAAATCAAACACCGGTACAAGGCTGTGAAAGAAAACGAATATTCGACGTTGAAATACAATCAATGAAAATAAATATTATTGCGACATTTCATAAATAGTTTATATATAATTATGGTATTTTGGTACGGCCCAGTTATTAAAATTAGGCAGTTTGCGAATGTATGCTGGCCTCTAAGTATAGAGGCATTCTTGAAGTCAATACGTTAAAACAAATGTTTATTTTGGAATTTTATAATGTGCAGGTTATTTCTTCAAAGATGGACAAATAATTTTAAAATAATAACAGTAAGAATTACTATGCGTCGTACGGACCGGCCCATTCGATATTTTCTACAAATCTTATTTGGTAATATGGTTTTATATTTTATTTTATTTTATATACACCTCGATTTAATAAAATTAAGTTTTTCGCGAGATTATAATATATCTGCCCTATATGAAACACGGCAAATGACATCTTAGGGATTTGATGGGCAGTAATTTGGTTTGTTATACGCGTGTAAACCGTTCGCTTTACATTATTTAACTACAAGAAGAAACAATACTTTTGTCTTTCCCTTTATTATTTTAGACAAAGCGTGGAGAAAAAAAAATTCACGATTACTTTGCCAATGAAACTGATAGAAATCATACATTCATATTATATATTTTAATTCATTTTTTGAATAATATATTGTGATACACGGTACCGAGTAAAGAACAACACTTGTGTGTAGCACATGCAGGAAATGGCATCAAAATATAATCAGTTCTATCGCCACTCCGCTGTTCCACATAATAAATAAACTGTGAACAATCGGTGGTAATTACGCCCAATAGCAGTGAAGTAGGAATTTTACTTTCCAGCAACATAGTAAAGGCTAGTTGTTGTATTCACATCATTGTCAATAGACAAGATCACGTATTCCTTGAAGAACAGGGTGGCCGTAATAACCATCTTTTAAGGAGTCACACCATTACTTGCACCCACTCAGCTTTAAAATATTCATCGCACATAGCTACTGAACGCAGAGCGCGCGCCAATTATCGTGATCCAGCTAACTTTTAACTGACCAGATCAGTTGCGTTATCTGTTTATATGTATGATGCTCTCAGATCGAAATGCACAGTCCCAACTCATTTTATTAAGTTTTATAGGAAAACGAAACCCTGAAAATTCTTATCCCTCATACTTCTGCTTATTGACCATTCGTTGCTCTTTCTCAATAATTGACTAATCCGTCTTAGGCGGATCTTTGTATCCTCGTTCAGACAACATTACCTATGACAGACTCCTCCACCACTCTCCCATTTATTAGCCTGTATTATCCAGTAACTCCACGTAAGGCCCTCAAAATACGTATAACACTTTTGCACCCAATACACGTCCACCTGCAGACACGCCCATATTCACTAACTTTGTTAAGGCCGTCACCATGACTTACATAAATGTAACATGATGTGCTCTACCTGATACACCTACACACCCCGTGAAAAGTAAATCACGACAACTATCCTCGCTCCAGACCTCATTCGACTTCAAATTTATATTTCGTCACTTTTTCTTTAATAGTGCACCAAATATCCGAAATACTGCAATTAAACCACCGAAACCAGTCCCTGCCTATTCCAACTACATCTGTGAACACACGTTATATTTATCTTAAAATTCATAAATTTCGATGTCCCTTCATTCACCCCCAACATTCTCCTCAAAGACAGGTTATAGGACCGATCTACCGAAAGCTGCAATTAACACCCACTCTTGGCCGGCGACGCGGTATAGTCAGACAACACAGATGATAATGAGAAAAAAGTTACACAGAAAATTATAATAAAAATACGAAAGGTGGAATGAGAATATATGAGATCCACACTTACGTACAGCTCATCCAACATTCACATCTCCCGCTCCTTCACGGGGCATGCCTCAGCCAGTGGATTGAGAATACATGAGATCCCCACTTACAGCTCATCCAAACTCCACACCTCCAGCTCCATCACCCGGCGTGCCTCTGCCAGGTGGATTGAGATTATATATTATCCCCACTTACAGCTCATCCAACCTCCACATCTCCCGCTCCTTCAAGCGACATGCTTTAGGCAGATGGAGTGATAATGTATGAGATCCCCCTTACAGCTCATCCAACTTTCTCACCGCTCGCTCCTTCACGCAACATGCCTTAGCGAGGTGGTGTGAGAATATATGAAATTCCCACTTACATACCTTCCAACCTCCACACCTCCCACTCCTTCACACGGCAGGCTTAAGCCAGGTTGAGTGAGAATATATGAGATCCCCACTTACAGTTCATCCAATAAACACCTCACGCTCCTTCACACGGCATGCCTAAGTCAGATGAAGTGAGAATATATGAGATTCCCAATTACAGTAAATCCAAAGTCCACACCTCTCGCTACTTCACGTGATTTGCCCAGCCAGGTGGAGTGATAATATATGGGATCCCCACTTATAGCTCATTGAACATTCACACCTCCCGATTCTTCACGCGGCATGTCTTAGCCAGGAGGAGTGAGAATATATGAGATACCCACTTACAGCTCATCCAATCTCCCCACCTCCCGCTCCTTCACGCGGCATGCCTCAGCCAGATGGAGTGATAATATATGAGATCCACACTTACAGCTCACCCAACCTCCACATTTCCCGCTCCCCCACGGGGTATGCCTCAGGAAAATGGAGTGATAATATACGATGAAAACCGTTTAAAAGTGTGGTGTTAGGGAGGACCCATGACATTATTCATGCTCAAATTTATGAATTAAGCTGAGAGAAGCTTACCATTACAACTCAGCCACGCCCACATCCTTCGTACTCCCCCACCCTCCTCATAACCAGGTCGTTCCAGTCGCTATGTTTCCCTCGAAATGCTCCAATCGTGAACATCCTGTCTTTGCATCAGCCTCAATCACACCCAACTCCTATAAATCGTTTCTCGCAAAATCATTCTATCACAATGTGGGCCTACCGCTCATTTTAAAACCTAGACCTCACCATTTTATAACATTCATTCTCACGTTAACTCCCACCATGTCCCCGCTCCTATGGAATGTCATGGACGTGTGCCTTGATCACGTTTATATTATTTTTTTTTTTCCGAGACAATGCCGGAAACTACCAATCAGCCCATGTGAGGAATCATCGCTTTGCGCCATCAAAATCGTCTCATCTTCAAAAATGAGCATATTTACCCATTCACCACATAACTTAACGCCTTTTACGTTCTCTAGTATCGCATTTTATTGCACGAACATCCATATATTGGTCAAAAAGTCAAGAAGACAATGCACGCCCATGACACCACCGCCTAAGACCACTATCTACTTTGAAAATATTACTCACACCGTCCGGCATGACACTTGTCATACATTTCTGATAAAACCCTCTCAAAGTTTCCAACAGTTTCTCCTTCTCGACGTATTGTGTCGTGAATGATCACAAAACTTCCATAGCTGCTCACTTCTAGTTCACAAACACGGCATACACAGTGCTTCCTCTGGTGGTGTACGTTTCGACGTGAATCCTCATCCCTAAGATAAGCCCACGTTCCTTCACCCTCATAAAAGCTCACTGTATTTAATCCAATATACCTTCGGTCACTGTTCTCACTTTGTCTTACATTATTCGCAAACATATCTTACCAGGAATGCTCCATAACATGATATCTGTCGATAACTAGCACATTCCTACACTTAACTCTTCCACTTATATAAGACAATATACGCGCCGTCCACCCACGCTTGCGGGAATTTTCCTTCATTTCACGATATATTACTTATCCTGAAATAAAACACTAGATACCACATTCAAACTATACTGAATTTCCGCAAGACAAATTTATTCTGCCCCCGCTGCCGTCCCAATTTAACACTTTTATTGTCGCTTGAAATTCATTTCCATCACTAAAATTAAAATATGCCCCGATTTACCATTCTGTCTCACGCATAATATTCACCTTTACATCGACATTTCCATGACTCCGAATACTTTTCAACAGTTTGAGAAAGTACTGCATACACGTTTGACCCAACTGCACATCATTTACCGTGAAATTCGCAACTTTATTTAATACATTTATAAATATTCCATGTTTTGCACACATGCGCCCCCCCACTTCCTTCCAGAACTTCCTCTGATTACCCTCACAAAACCCGTCTATCCTGTCATAATGTCTCGACTTTTCACCCTCCCTAAACGCGTAAATAATTGTATTAATCCTTTCTTCACGGTTTCAAACGTTTCTACTCTTATTTGTTTTTTTATTTAATTTCATACTGACCACACGGTTTTCTCTCACCACACATATTGCATCATCAACCTTTCACCAGTTATCCAATTCAAGATGCATTCTGTTCTTTACCCAAACACATACATTCCCTGCACTCTTTACTAATCCATTCCTATATTCCCCATATAATCTAGTATAATTTTTCCTCGAGCTCAATCAATATTCTTATATTATATCCAGCCTTCAAATATCTCCCTTGCACCTCATCAGTCTTCAGTTTGCGTGCATTTGCCTCCGAGCCAATTTGCCGATGCCCTCAACATTTACTTTCCGTCCACTACAATCTAACACACCAACATCTACTGATCCGTGTCTCAATATATGTAATACCTATTTAATGATATATTGTAAATAAATATATGTGATAATTGGGATGTAATTTTGTGTATATAAATATGTGATAATTTTGAAGATAATTGGATGTACAAAGGATGCAAGGTGAGTGACTGGATGGGTGGAATGAGTGAGTTTTTCAAAATTGATAAAAGAGTAAAACAGGGGTGTGTGGTTTCTCCGTGGCTTTTCGACATAAATGTGGATTCCTGTGTTAGAGAAGAAATGGAAAATAATGTAGGGGCATTAGAATGGGAGGCGTTTGCTTGAATATGCTAAATTCGCAGATGACACGGTGTTGCTGGCGGAGAGTGAAGTGGCCTTTCAGCATCTGATATATAGATTCAAGATGGTACGCAGGAAAAGAAAGTTGACTATTAATGAGAAAAAGACATAGGTAATGATGTTCGACATAAATGGGGATGTGGAGTTTAATGTGAGGATGAATGGAAAAAATCTAATAAATAGGAATGCAGATGAATGGAAACGACTAAATGAATTTAAGTACTTGGGAAGTATCTTACAGGGCAACGGCAATGTGGAGAAGGAGATCAAAAGTAGGGCGAGTCCGGGTGTAAAGATCCTCGGTGCGATTGGTGCCATGCTAAGAAATGGTGGCGGAGGGAGAAGGGCGAAATCCAATATTTTCAAGAGCATGATGATAGCCGCCTTGACATACGCTAGCAAACCGTGGACGATGCAGGCAAAACTCATTTCGAGGATCCAAGGTTGTGAGATGAGGTATTTGAGAGCAATGTGTGGTGTAAAGATGATGTACAAAATAAAGAAGAAAAGTGTGCGAAGGAGGTGTTGGTGGGATAAGAGTGTCGCAGCGAGCGTGGGGATAAGCAAGCTAAGATGGTAGGTCATTTGGAGAAAATGAATATGGAGATAGTAACAAAGAGTATATATGTGGGTGAGGTCCCGAGTTGTAGACCACATGGTAGGCCCAGATGTCGATGGATGGATTGTTTGAGGAAAGATTTGAGGGAATAGGGCATGAGTGAGTCGGAAGCAAGCCAGAGAGATCAGGGTAGGAAGTTGTGGAAGATTATACCGGCGGGGAGGCCGATGTTATGAAGGTTTGATTGAACACGTGTGTGTGCGAGGAAATGTCGGTGTGCATGTGTGTGGGTATGAGGTTTAACTTCCTTCAGGTTAGTGCATAAATGTGGCCAACAAATTGGAGCATGAGCTCTCCCTGCTGCCGAATTTCCCACCGGTGTGATCGTGTACTCGATTGCCTTGGCCTTATATTTGACTTATCACAACCAATTCATTAGGGCTGTGATCGCTGCCTGCAGGGCGTAGAAGGCTTAGATGAAGGTAGGGACCTGTTTATCTTCTATCTCTACCATCTATCTCCGTATTTTTCCTTCTCACTGTTTTAAATTTCCTGTGTGTCATCATCATTGATCGTAATTTTCTGCGTTCCTTCATCAGTGATCGTCATTTCTTTGTTTGTCCGTTTGTTATTTCGTGGGCACGATGCCGGGCATTTGTTCCATCTTCGTTAAATCGTCATCCCAGCCAGGGACGACGATGAACGATACCGCATCATGGCCTAAATCAACTGCACCTCCTTGTGCATGGGTACCGCATTTTGTTGGAATGCGCAATCATGTTTTTGTTCCTGTTCTTGTTATAATTGGGATACAAATATTAACCCACTTAAACTAAAACTATGATCGAAAGCCATTATCGAACTGCATTCCATCCCCATCGTCAGCTTGCCCTTGGAGTTTTTAAATCTTTGCTTCCCGTAAGCCTCAGTGAAGTACTCTCAGTTTTATCACGGGCTCCTCATTTATGTTATATTTATTCGGTAATCTTGTCATGCCTGGTTATCACGTGACCAGATACTACACTATTTGTGTCTTATTGCATAAGTGGTGTAATATACTAATATACTAAAGAAGACGGTAGTCCATTTAAGATAACATAGTTTTTCTGAGACACGGTGTAATGCAGTCCATTCCCCGCATTGCACGTTAATGGCAACACAGCATGCGCTTTCCGACAACCATTGAGACCCGTTGCATGCTAAACGTATGTTGACAATTATTTCTAGCAAACAGTTAAAGGGTTTGTATGACGGATAACTTTTACTGACATGTGTAATGCAATGTGGTAGTGTCAACAGCGCAAGGGAAATGAAATTAGATACGTATGAAAGAATAGAAGTGTTTAATTTTTAATAGGATGTATTTAATAAAAATATGTTCAACGTTCCAACTTCATCCGAGGTCATTTTCAAGAACAGTGATGAGAAAACATAAAAGATACATATAAAAACACGGTGACGAACACAAACACGGCGCATTAGGCTAACTAGAAAAGATTAAATTTATTATTGTTACATAAATGATGACTTAGTGAAGAATACGAATCATACCATGAATTTATTGGTGGTGAGATATATTCTGGCGATTCAACCTACGAGGAAGTTGAGCCAAATATAAAATGTTGGCTCAGATTTTGGCCCAATGGAAGTAAAATTAAAATAGGCAGGTTAGGCTTAGCAAACATAGCCGGGTCGTAAAAGAGGTCGTAGATACTCGGGGTCTGCTTGGTAAATAAACATGTATATATTTAATTGTTTAGCCGGAACCACAAAGAAAGAAAGAAAATATTCTCAGTTTTCAGGAACATTTTTCCTCACGCCCAATATATAGATGCTAATTGCTGCTAACACATGCACATGTATGAGATAATTATTTTTATACATCAAATAACTATGATAGTCGATATCAGATGCATATCAATTGTTTAAAAAATTACGTAAGACAAAAACTTAGTTAGCTAATTTTCACGAGTGTAAAAACAAAACTGACGAAAGAGCGAGCCAATGGCCATATGGCTGTAAAACGTATGTAAATATTTATTGAAACAAATGAGTGATTCCACGTGGTTATGTAATGAGATTGGTGAAAAATACAAGGTTATAAACTATCTAAAGTGCGAGCCAATGGCCATATGGCTATAAAATGTATGTAAATATTTATTGAAACAAATGAATGATTACGCGTGATTATGTAGTGAGTTTGGTGAATAATACAAGGCTGCAACTTTTTAAGCAATCGACATATTACACATTGTGTGATATCATGCCACAATCAACCTGACCTCTAAAACATCCAATTCCAAAGTGAAACAGTTAACGAGTTCCATTCAAACGAACTCTTGATTGTTGGTGTAAGGGTTCGTTGGAAAATGGCCTGGAATTATTAAGTTATGTTATTGTCAGCAAGAGTGGTTAACAAATTGGGCATTATCAGGTAGGAGTATGCTTTTTTGGCTTCTCTGCAATATCTGCCACATTTATTTTTTACCGTTTCTTGAATATTGCACCCATGTCTACACATCAACCGCGGTTTATTATTTAAAATATTTGGACAAAGTGTCTACAACAATCATATAGTTTATATGTGGTGGACAAATGAGTTGCAATATATTTCACCCTCTTGCATCGGTGATGTTTGCATGCCGCCTTTAATAATATCAGAGCTTAAACCTTGCATACTCTACACGATCGATTGTCATTAATTATTGTTCCTGCAACGTCATCTACTTCTACATCAGTTTTTCACGAATATGCCTATCTACTTATCCGGCCTTTACCTTCGTATTATGTTAGGTGTTACCTGCCACACGTTTTTACGTTGTGGAATTTACTCGGCATTATAGGCGTTTTTAACGGTGAAACTGATATCATTTTAAATTGAAAGTTAACTTATTTCAGGGTAATTATTTCAGGTAAAAATGTGTTAAGAAACTATATTTTATAATGTATAATTTGTATTGTGTGTATTATCAATTGTATATGTACCCTTACGTGTCACAATTATTGTCGGTGTAAGAAGGTTTTTAATTATCCTTTGACCTTACGTGTCACAAGTATTGTCGGTGTAAGAATGTTTTTAATTATCCTTTGAGATTCGTCTAGTATCAAATTTGTGTAGACGTGATAGAGTCGGCTAAAATCCTGGGGTAGAATGAATATGTTGGAGTGCCCCGTAAGAATAACCTGGTTAGCAACAACAGATCAAATAAAGATTTGCTCAAACAGGAAAACTGGTTAGCAATTTGTCTACTATTTAAAGTATTTAAATACCATTCGACTAGTAACAGACGAGTGGATTGTTTTGCACCATTCTAGAGTAATTGACAAATCAGGTCGAGTGATGACTTCATATAAAGGTTAAATTTGCAGAAACAAAAGGCTCCCTCTCATTATTTTCTCTCCCATTTCCTTTTTTTATCGTCCTTGGACGTTAAACTCCTCACCAGGAAATTACATTACTTGACTTTTATAATAAATATGTATCAGACAATAATAAAATTAAGTAATTTCTGATAATTATTTAGGCGGAGTAGTAATAACTTTTTAACTTATGTTAATTCCTTGAGTTAAGATATGTTTTATAACAATATACCAGTAAATTTTTTTTATTATATTACTCCCTTAACATTCTGGCTTGGAGTCTGCCAGACCTGCTACAAAAAATATATACCTCATGGAAACTTCCATAGGATCGTCATCTACTACAGCCTGTGGTATGTTCACTCGTCCCGTGATTGCAATACAATGTTCTGTGGTGGCTCGACACTCCCAGTGAATTTACAAGGAAACAGTCTAACTTCCCGCATTATTGAAAATATGAAAAGTGTTAATCTAGCAGCTAGTCCTCTAAATATTAATCAATACTGTGAATAAATCCAATTTGCTCCCACGAAACGTTTTCATAAATCTACTGAGCATAGCGTAGCATTGATATATTGATAAACGAACGAGCAGCAAACAGAATGTGGATCTATCCATATCAACCTTCCTGTGTCTACAGTATAATAATAATAATAATATTACTCGGGGTAACTACGAGTAGCTAATGGATATTTTTGTGTCAAATTGACATATGGTGAAATTAATAATAAATGTTAACTCAAGTAACTTGTCTTTTATTTATTTCGATATTTTATCCTCGACGACAATCTATTACCCAGCGTTCGAGCTTTTCACTTATATTTCCCAAAGAGTATAAAACAGTAAACGGATGTTTTTAAATGGTTTATTTTATTTCCTTAAAAATAATTTTTTTATTTAACATTATTTTTCGTAGAATGATCGAACAGACAAAAACATGAGTGTAAGTCTCGTAAGAGCAAATGCAAAATAACAATTGTGGGTCGTCCTCCCGGATCAAGAATATATACATAGTTGGTCCGGAATTGAAATCCATAATTTTTTGTTGTTGTTGCCATTAATACTGGTCGTCATTCGTAGAGAACCGGAGCTACAGAAATGGCAGACTTTGATTTGAACCATTTCATTGGATCACCTGATATTGCTGTGTTGGATAAATGCAGGAAGATAGATGTAATGCAGACAGCTTTTCATTATGGAATATTAAGTTTGAAACTTTACTGTAAAAAAGTTGGAGAGTAATGGAGAGATGATAGAGGAGTTCGTGAAGGAGGACATTTGGCCAGAAGTGGCTGGGCTGAACTTTCCAGTGGATGAGTCCGGGGGCAATAATCCTGAAAAGACTCGAGCTGGTGCCTAAGAGAATGCAATATAAAAATATAAGTTTAAAAGTGGAAGCTGAACATAAGAGAATTGCAGGTGAACAAGAAAGCAAGATATTATACATTTAAACTGAACAAGAAAATAAGAGAAAATCAGCTGAACAAAAAGGATATTATATCTAGAAGCTCAACAGAAAATAAAGAACGAGTCAGTTCGTGAGTTTAATTCATGTGAAAGCTAAGTTAACAATACGAATGGGCTCACTCTCCATATTATATATCCCCTTTACACTATTTCATAGTCCTTGGACTTTTAACTTGACTCCATATAGCTACATACGTTATTTGTCATTTTATAAGATACCTGTGTCAGAAAATCTACTACCCAGGTCCTTAAATTCTCACATTGTGTGCCATAAGTAACTGTCAGCTCGGTTATGGATCGTCCATGACGTTTCAGTTAAACTGAAATAATTAGAGTTCGGAGAAAAAAACTCCCAGACTCGATTCACTAGGACTTGTTCTTTGTAACTGGCTTTTCCCTTCTTGAATAATCTTGTGTTGTATTGGCGCGTTGTTGGCCACTTCGTCCCTTTAACGTTTGGCCTCAAATAAGTGCACCCAAACGAGCTTGGTCACCCCATTAGTTTTGGAAAATGCCATCATATCCCATGTATCAGAAAATAATAGTACAGTAATTACAGTAACGCATTTAGATGGGGCAGAAATAATAGCTACTTGGTAATGAGGTAAGAAATGTTATCTACGAAGTTTCGGGACAAATTTATATAGATATATTACTCACTCTATCCTCTGCTTTGAAGGTCGGCCAGACAAGTCGATAAAACTGCCTACCTCAACGAAACCACCAAGGGATAGTCGACAACTGCATCCTGTTATCTGTCCATTCGTCAAGTGAATGCTATGAAATATCCTGCGGTGGTTCGACACTCGTTGAATGTTTACAGGAGAAACAGTCTAATTTCGCTCATCAATGAATATTTTTATAGTGCTAATTTACTAGTTAGTCGAAGGAAAATTAACCAATACTGCGATTAACTCCAATTCGCCCTGCGGGTATTGTTTTCATAAGGTTGCTTCTATATCCTAGTATTTTTTGTCTTGATAAACGTGCGCGTAACGCTCATATCCTGTATCAGTCTAGATCAACTTTATGGTGTGTATTGTTGTTTTATAATAATCATACTCGTGGTGACTGGGGGTAATTATTGTATATTTTTATGTAGAATTGTCATAGACTAATTTATATATATAATTGTTGCGTAAGTTACCCACCTTCTTTATTTCCTTCAGTAGTTTCTATCCGACGATGAAACATTAGCTAACGCAAAAACCGTTATCTTATATTTTTCCAGAAAGTATGAAACTGAAAATAAATATTCTAAATAGTTTATCTTATTTCTTATTACAAATATATTTTATATGTTTCCCAGGATGTTCTAGGTGACAAACGCTTGAGGCTAAGACTCTTACCAGTTCTTAAGAAATAAGCAGGTTATTTTTAATGCATGTGCTTCAATCAGTGTGGTGTGTATGCCCCCTTACATGCGAATACTCGGTGCGTCTCTAATCCCCAATTATTCCATGTTGACTTCGTGCCGATTCCGCTGTGAGCGGTCGGTTTTTTGCCCTCCCTGTAAAATCAAATCAAATCAAATCAAATTTTTATTTTTCACTATCCATTGAATGGCTTTTCTAGTGATACAACGTCAAATAGGACGGACATACATATAGGTAGCTGATACTCTCGAGCTCTGCCTAAAGCAACACAGAATCTATAACTAAAATATGCTAAAAAAGAAAAAGACAGAAAAAGAATAAAGAATAGGGATTTGTCATGAAATAAAATAAAACAGCAGTTCTGTTCTGTAAAACAAACAGGAATTACAATGACACTAACACAATAAACAATTAAAAACAACAGGTATATCGGCGAGAAAAAACGCGTTGATAAAATATTTACATTAAAAAAAAAAAAAAAGTATTTAAGGACCGAAATAATAAAATAATGGACAGCTATTGCTATAAAAAAATGTTATACAAAAAGATAAGACAATATAATTAAAATAATGTATTAAAATAAAATTCTTTTGCATGTCGTTTGAATGAGAGGAATGAGGAGGCGTCACGTATCTCTGCTGGTAAACTGTTCCAGGAGGTACAGCTTCTAAACAGAAAGGACCGGCGGGCTAGCTCGGTCTTGACTCTGGGGAGTCTTAAGTGATGTTGGGAACGAGTGGAACGGCGAGAGACTGTGAAATTTGGTTGGAAAAAGTTTTGAAATGAAATGGGACCTGATTGAAGTTTGTGAATTTTGTACACGAAGCAGACATCACGAAACATAATTAGCTGCTGGGGGGATAGCCACCCTAGGTCTTGGATGGTGGATGAAATATGGTCATATTTTCGTTTGCCAGTAATAATACGAGCTGAAAAATTTTGAACTCTGCGGAGCCGTGCCCCCTGTGTAGCGGACAGGCCTCCCCAAACAGATGAACAGTAAGTAAGACATGGAAAGACTAAAGAATTTATAATCAGTTTAAGCATGTTTTGAGGAAGAGAATGAGAGGATTTTTTAAGGCTAACGAGAATTCTGAAACATTTTTGAACTACAGAAGACACGTGCCCATCCCATGTGAGATGACTGTCCATGACGACACCCAGATTCTTAACACGGTCACTGAAAGGAATATGGACGGATTCGATGATTATTTCAGTGTTGCTTATCTTTTTTAGGTTTTGTTTAGTGCCAAATATAATAATTTTGGTTTTGTCATGGTTGAGTTTGAGGCTATTGTTGCTAAACCAGTTCGATAGCTGAGTGATGTTAGTTGTCATTCTGTCCTGTAAATTTTGAAAATTATGAGGCAGGTCAGAGTCAAGAATCTGAGTGTCGTCCGCATACATGGCAACTCCTCCGTTGGTGACAAAAGAGGGGAGGTCATTAGTAAAAAGCAAGAATAAGATGGGTGACAGGATGCCGCCTTGTGGTACCCCATACGAGATGGGTAAGGACTCTGAGCCGTGCTTCACCATCTGCTTTCTATTACTAAGGTACGATGAGATCCATTTATTATCCACGCCATACCAACTCAACTTTGTCAATAGAATGTCGTGATCCACACTATCAAAGGCACGGCTCAGGTCGAATAAGGTTAGCATCGCTACCTTGCTATCGTCGATGCTTGTAGTGATCTGCCCAAGTATGTCAAGCAGGGCTGACTCTGTGGAAAAGCCTTCGCGGAAACCA